>MU732175.1:37397-53386 GCA_026770625.1 Nicotiana glauca
CAGTATATTATACTGGACAATTATACTTGCTGGAACTCCCGTAAAATTTACTGGAGTTCCAGCATAATTATGCTTGAACTCCCGTAAAATTTGCGGGAGTTCCAGCATAGTTATCCTGGAACTCCCGTAAAATTTACGGGAGTTCAAGCATACTTATGCTGGAACTCCCGTAAAATTTGCGGGCGTATTTTTCCGGATTTGAACAGTATTTTCGCTCAGATTTAAAGTGGCTAAATTTCGATGACTTTTCAAACTTGGCTATTTTTCAACGACCAGTGGTAAATCTAGCTATTTTTGAATTTCTCCCGTTTTAAAGCCGTCTGAGTCTAGGCCCAAAACAGACAATATCACTAGTGGGTTGGGCTGGCCTGGGCTGTTACAAATTTCATTTGCTTATTCAATCAAATTCAAGTTAATTGCTTATAACTTTCAAATCTTGGACTGTATATTCCTCTTTTTCTCATTTTTCTTATGATTTCACTTGGAGATATTAACAACTCCCTGCAATTTTCCACACACATTCTTCCCCCATGCTTTTCATTAACTCTCCCTCATACGAATGGTTAATGTGCAATTTTCTATACCCAACTCGCAAACTCAGGGAGTTCACAGGTACCCAATTTAATTTCTTAATTGGATTGTGATGACTAATTAAGAGCCCGTTTAGATATAAGAAAATTTTCACTTTTTTTCGAAATCAATGTTTGGCCATAAAATTTTTAATTTTCACTTTGAAGATGAATTGTGGAATTTTTCGAAAATGTTAAAAACTTAAAAAAGCTATTTTTTCAAAATTTTCACTCGTAAAACTTCAAAAACAACCCAAAATTCATGTTTAAACACAAATCTAATTTTCAAATACTATTTTCACTTAATTTTTTTTTGTTGTTGTAATTTTACAATTCTTTATGTCCAAATGCCCAGTAAGTTGCAATTTTTTTGTGAAGCACAGTTGATTGAATGTTTCTTTATACCCTGAAGCTTGGAGGTGCAAGTGTGAAAACAAACTCTTCATGCCTTGAGTACTGGTGTTTCCTTGTTTCTTTGAACTTACTAACTAAGCATTTCTTCACCCTTTTTTTCACTTAAAACTGTATGGGGTCGAGTTTGATCAATCATGTCCCAAAGTCAACACGACCAACCACTGAATACCTACGAGTCGATAAGGGGGGACAACCTAGGGGCAAGAGGAGAAACGACCTCGCGTTATCATCGACTCTGTTATAGAATGTACTCTAATTTTGTCGTTCCAATAACTTAGTTGGGATCCTCCATTATATAAAGGGGATCCGAGCTTTGTAATAGGGGGATGATTTTTAATATACAAGCTCATTCTCTTTCTCTTATCTTTATCTCTCTACTATCCCCTCTCTCTCCTTGATTATTACTATTATTCTGATTATTGAAGTTATCCTAGGGTTTATTATCTCCGATTACTATTTTCATCTCTTTTGATTGATTTGCCTAGAAACAGTTTAGCATCTTTTGAGTCAAACAATTTGGCGCCGTCTATGGGGATTTCTGTAGTCGAAATCATAGTTCTCACCTGGGATATCAAAAACAACGATCACTATTCTTCGCACTCCATAGAAACGAACAATGGCAGAGAAAGAAGCAAAGTTGAAGGCGATAACAAATGTCTCGAACAACCTCTTGGACTCCCTCAACGAAGCCGGTAGAGAAGATACCGGGAACATAACACCAAGAGGTTCACCGGAGGGGGAGATCTCATCCTCTCCACTTGAGGATCTAACAATCTTGCGCGAAAGAGGAGCTTCGACGTCCACGGCGAAAGAAACACCACCAGCAGTCAAAAAGTTGCTAGAGGAGTGGTTGACGAGCGCTCTAAGCAGCATGCTCGAAAAACCCCCTCAAGGAAATACCGAAGATTCGCCGACAGCGGAAATCGCTGTTGTCGCCAGCGAGCCAAGCACTGTACGAACAAGCAACACCCGCACTGTCATCGATACAAGTGATGGTGCACTCGAAACCATCCTAAAGAAAATGGAAGAAATGGAAAACTAGAACAAACTTCGTGATCAAATGAAAGAATACCAGGAAAAGGTTGACAAGATCCCTGGCGCCCCTAAGCTGCTGCCTAAACGCGATGTGGGAAGATTCGTCGAACAACTGTACAGTGAGGAAGCTGCTCCCCACCCTATCCCGAAAACCTTCAAAATGCCACCATACTTGAAAATATACAACGGGACCACAGATCCAGAAGATCATCTGATCCATTACATCACCGCGGTAAAAGGCAATGACTTGTCAAAAGAACAGGTGCCATCTGTACTGTTGAAAAAGTTCGGTGAGACTTTAACATGAGGAGCATTAACATGGAACTCTCAACTACCAGCACGGTCGATATCAACATTAGAAGAGATGGCAGACAGATTCGCCACCGCTCATGCAGGAGCAAAGAAGGCTGAAGCTAGGGTCAATGACATCTTCGCTATCAGTCAAACGATGGGCGAAGGACTTCGTGACTTTCTGGCCCGATTCAACAGGGTAATAATGGGACTGCCAAATATGTCAGAAGGAATGGCGGTCGCAGCCTTCCAAAACGGGCTGAGCATAAACGGGTCAAAAGGTGACCAAGAAGTTGCTCAACAGACTCATGAAGTACCCCCCACCACTACCACATAGGAAGAGATTCATAACGCCTACTGCGCCGAAGTAAGAGCGGATAAAGACGATCTCAATGGTCCAACCTAGCGACTAACGTCAATACAGTCCGAAGTAAGGAGGGATCGACGCAACGACAGACGAAGAGATCAGCTTCCACGCTTCAACAGAGAAAGGCATCAGCCCTATATCAGAACTTCCAATCCACCTCCCCCGAGGCATGCAGATGTCGTGCCATGACACATTGCACCCTTTCGAAACGAAAGAGGTATGCCTCCATTGCTATCTGCTCATAATTTTTGTGTTTCCCTTTCATAAATATTGTACGCACTAGAGAAGCTGGGCATGAAGGTACAGTGGCCACCAAAGATGAAATCGGACCCAAGTGCAAGAAGGTCGAATGTCCTCTATGAATTCCATCAGGAAAGAGGACACAAGACCGAAGACTGCATAGGTTTACGACATGAGGTGGTCAGAATGTTGAACCAAGGATACCTGAAAGAACTTCTCAGCGATAAAGGAAGGGCTAATTTCGCTAGAGGACGCAACCCATCCCAAGGACCACCAAGGCCACCGTCGCCGGCACGTACCATACAAATGATTATCGGTGGTGGCGATGACTTGATGATCAACCACGTGAAGTTCACCACCACGCATAAACTAAAGTGTACGATCGCTCACGAACGGTATGATGGCTTCGAAGACAGTATCACCTTCGAAAAGTTAGATGTCGGCGGTTTGTCTTTCCCTCATTACGATGCTTTAGTCATAACATTACGCATCACTGATATAGATGTGAAAATAATCATAGTAGACGACGGAAGCGGCGCGTGTATTATCCACCCGAGAGTCCTTGCGCAAATAAGGCTCAAGGATAAGATAATACTGCGTTGATAACACTAACGGGTTTTAATAATACAGTAGAGCGGACATCTGGAGAAATAGCACTGCAAGTCCTGGCATGGGGAGTCACGCTGGAAACCACATTCCACATCATGGACCATGAAACAACTTATAATGCCATCATAGGACGCCCATAGATACATGCCATACGAGTCGTTCCTTCAAGCTTCTATCAGGTAATCATATTTTCCACCCCGTGGGGAATTTTCAACATTTGAGGCGAGCCGCGTACCGCCCAGGAATGCTACCGGATCGCCCAAGATTGCACACATACCAAATAGTTAAAATGAGCAAGTGCGGAGGCATAGCAATCAGCCATGTCGGGAACTAAAACCGACCCGCCGGCAGAATTCATCAAAGACCCAGATGTTGTAGAAGCTTGCAAAGCGACTATTGAAAATCTCAACCTGGTCCATCTGGATGATGCCGACAGTACAAAAAAGGCTTATATCGGACACAACCTCTCCGAGCCAGGTAAGTATCGTGAATTTTTTACTAATAATGCCGACCTATTTGCCTTCTCATGCTCAGATATGCCGGGGATCCCAAAAGACATCGGCATTCATAGGCTGAATGTCGATCCACTCTATCCCCCCGTACGGCAGATAAGGAGGAAATTCAATGCCGCGATTAACAAGGTGGTTAGTGAAGAAGTGGACAAGCTACTGGCCAGCGGCTCCATCAGAGAATCGAAATACCCCCAATGGGTCGCCAATGTGGTCATGGTCAAAACAGGAAGTGGAGAATGTATGTGGACTTCACCAATATAAACAAGGCATGTCCAAAAGATTCATTCCCATTGCCCCATATCGATCAGTTGATCGACGCAATAGCGGGACACGAACTGCTGAGTTTCTTGGACGCCTACTCTGGCTACAACCAAATCCTAATGGCTGAGGAGGATCAAGAAAAAACAACTTTCATCACCCACCAAGGGACTTACTGCTACAAAGTGATGCCATTCGGACTCAAGAACACAAGGGCCACATATCGGAGGTTAGTTACCAAGATGTTCGAGGAACAGCTCGGCAAGACAATGGAGGTCTATATCGATGACATGTTAGTAAAATCGGCAAAGAAAGAGGACCACATCGGTCATTTGAAAGAAGCCTTCGAGATATTGAAGCGGTACAGGATGAAATTGAATCCAGAAAAATGCGCCTTCGGCGTGTCCTCAGGAAATTTTTTGGGTTTCCTTGTGTCACAACGAGGTATCGAAGTCAACCCGTCAGATCAAGGCCATAGACGTAATACCTGAGGTACTGAACAACAAGAAACAGGTACAGAAACTGACGGGGCGAATAGCCACCCTATCGAGGTTCATTTCATGACCCTCGGACAGGTGCCATAAGTTCTTCAATGTACTGAGAAAAGATCATGGGCTACAATGGAACGAGGAGTGCATCGATACTATGAGGAAACTGAAATCATATCCATCCTCGCCACCACTACTCGTCAAGGCAGACCCAGGGAACGTTTGCTCGTATACCTAGCCATATCCGAAGTCGCTGTTAGCGCAGTCCTGGTCCGCAAAAATAAAGGTACTCAATCCTCTATTTAGTATATCAGCAAGACCTTAATAAATGTCGAGACAAGGTACCCACACCTTGAAAAACTGGCTCTGGCACTGGTCGTAGCTTCACGAAAGCTTAGACTCTACTTTCAATGTCACCCAATAAAAGTAATAACAACATTTCCCCTAAGGGGCATCCTGCATAAGCCTGAGCTCTCAGGCAGACTCACCAAATGGGCCATAGAGCTCAGCGAGAACGACATAACTTATCACCCGCGAACTGCTATTAAGTCGCAGGTACTCACCGACTTCAGTGCGGAAATTTTGCCGCAGGCGGAACAAGAAGCACTTCGTGCCTCCACCAATACCGACCTCTGGACCCTCTATACCGACGACACCTTGAACGCCTCGGGATCGGGACTGGGACTCGTCCTTGAAGTCCCTACGGGCGAAGTAATTCGCCAGTCTATACGATGTCCCGAGATAACTAACAACGAGGACGAGTATGAGGCTATGATTGCAGGTAAGAAGTTAGCACTCAAGTACGGAGCCCGGCGACTCATCCTCCACTGCGACTCTCAAATCGTCGTAAATCAAGTCACCAGGACTTTCCAAATCAAAGAACAAAGACTACAGAAGTATCAATTAGAGATCCATAAGTCGATGCCAGAATTCGATGAATGCCGCCTCGAGCAGATCCCTAGGGCACAAAACATTAAAGCAGATGGCCTGGCCAAGCTAGCCGCGGCCACCAAGAATATCAACAAAGAAAACGTGGTTACCCTCCTCCATTCAGCCATATATCACATCGAGGTATTCTCCTTGAACTTAACCCAGGACTGGCATAACCGCCTTATATCCTATCTGCAAGATGGAACACTCCCGCAAGACAAAAAAGAAGCCAAGAAACTCCGAGTGCAGACTGCCCGATACAGCCTGGTAAATCATGACCTCTACAAAAGAACGTTTGGCGCTCCCCTCGCTAAATGCCTCGGACCGCACCAAACAAGACAGGTATTGGATAAGGTGCACAAGGACCATTGTGGTGCCCATACTGGGAACCGTGCCCTTGTCCGAAGCCTCATCTGCGCCGGCTACTACTGGCCTACTATGAAAAAAGAAGCAGCAGACTATGTCCGGAGATGCGAGCAGTGCCAAAAATATGCCCCCATGATATATCAAGCGGGAGAATTCCTCCATTCAATCACTTCGCCATGGCCCTTCATAAAATGGGGGATGGACATAATCGGCCCCCTGTCAGCCGGGCGAGGAAAGGTACGCTTCCTTTTAGTTTTAACTGACTTTCTCTAAATGGGTGCAAGCAGGTGCGTACGTCCAAATACATGAATAGGAGGTCATCACTTTTATATGGAAAAATGTTATATGTCATTTCGGCATCCCCAAAAAAATTAGCTGCGACAATGGGCCTCAGTTCGTCGGGAAAAAAATGACCGAGTTCTTAAAAAAATGGAACATCAAGCGGATACTCTCCACTCCGTATCACCCCGCCGCCAACGGCCAAGCCGAGCCTTCCAACAAAGTAATATTAAACATATTGAAAAAGAAGCTCGAAGACGCTAAAGGGCTATGGCCCGAGTTACTACCTGAAGTACTATGGGCATACCGAACTACGCCAAAGTCCAGCACGGGAGAAACTCCATACTCACTGGTCTACGGGACCGATGCAGTCATACCCGTCGAGGCCGGGGAACCAAACCTGAGATATTCCCACGTCAGTGGGGCATTTAACGATGAAAGTAGGTTGCAATACCTAGATGAAGTTGAAGAGCGGAGAGACATGGCCTATATAAGAGTGATTTCCCAGAAACAGCAGGTAGAGAGATACTCCAACAAAAAAGCCAAAGTAAGATCGCTCAAAGTTGGCGACTACGTCCTCAAGGCCAAAACACTGGCATCGAAAGACCCAAATGAAGGAAAGTTGGGAACCAACTGGGACGGACCGTATAAAATCATAGCAGCCGCAAAAAAAAAAGAGCATTCCAACTGGAAACAATGGAGGGAAAACCGCTCCAAAACAGCTGGAACGTCGCCCACCTCAAGTACTTCCAAGGCGTCTCCTAAGTCGTACTCTTTTTCCCTCACCCGAGTTTTGTCTCAATTGGGTTTTCTCGGGGAGGTTTTTAACGAGGCGGCAAAGGGTATACCTTGTAGATCAAAGCGCAGTTCATCACCTCGGCCCATCGACACAGTCTCTAGGTCAAAATAATGAAGGGACTACACTAGTCAATCTCCATTGTATACGCAGAAATCTCCATTATATGAACAGAAGTCGATGTCCATTGTATAAACAGAAATCTCCATTATACGAACGAAAGTGTCGATCTCCATTGTATAAACAGAAATCTCCATTATACGAATGGAAGTCGATCCTCCATTAAATGAACATCCTAACGGCCAAGGCCATCGATATCAGTTCGACCTCGTTCGAACCACGACAAACACTACTTCGACGACAGTCGAAGCAACATCTTAACGGCCAAGGCCATCGACATCAGTTCGACCTCGTTCGAACCACGACGAACACTACTTCGACGACATTCGAAGCAACATCTTAACGTCCAAGGACATCAACATCGGTTCGACCTCGTTCTAACCATGATGGATACTACTTCGACGACAGTCGAAGCAACATCTTAACGGCCAAGGCTATCGACATCAGTTTGACCTCGTTCGAACCATGATGGATACTACTCCTACGACAGTTGAAGCAACATCTTAACGGCCAAGGCCATCGACATCAGTTTGACCTCGTTCGAACCACGATGGACACTACTTCGATGACAGTCGAAACAATATCCTAATGGCCAAGGCCATCAACATCAGTTCGACCTTGTTCGAACCACGATGGACACTACTTCGATGATAGTCGAAGCAATATCCTAACGGCCAAGGCCATCGACATCAGTTCGAACCACGACAGATACTACTTCGACGACAGTCGATGCAATATCCTAACGGCCAAGGCCACCGATATCAGTTCAACCTCGTCCAAACCACGATGGATACTACTTCGACGACAGTCGAAGAACATCCTAACGGCAATACAAGAAAAGGGAGAAGCAGCAAACAGACGAAGCGACAAAAACAAAAGTTTATATTACAACAAAAATCATTTACATTCGTCCCTACGGACAGATCATAGTACATCCCACAGCTAAAAAAGATGCGAAAACAAAAATAGACAACCTTAAACTAATCACCACCCCTGTGGGATAAGCGTCTTCATACCATGAATCTGAGTCAAAGCGATTGACGTCCTCAGAAGTAGCACCCTCCCCATCAGGAGAGTCGGGGTAGTATCCACATGATTCACGAGTTGTGCGTGCCTCATTTCACACCGCCTGAACCTCCGCCTCCGTCGCTCGGCCCTCTGCGTGAAAAGCTCTGTATATATCAAGTCGAGCCTTCGCATAGACCCACATCTCATAGGTACTATGAGGCGGGCCCCAACCAGATGGGGGGCGAGATAAGGAGGGTCGAGAATGTCGGTCCGCTTCCTCTGACCTCGGTGGGGCGACCTGCCTCTGCAACACAGCCAGTTTGTTGGTGTTAGAACTTAGCTCGCCCTTGAGCTTGTTAATTTCCGCCACCTTAGGACCAAGCTCGGTGGTCTAACCAGCCACCTTCTACTATAGGTCGGCATTCTCCGCAGCAACCCCTCGATTCAATTCGAGTTCATCCTCCTTAGCTCTAAGGAGAGCCTCCAACTCACTGCTACGAGCAACAGCTCGCACTAGCTCCCTATCCGTCTCCTCCAACTCCGCCCCCCTACGTTCCAACTGGTCCTCCCTCTGCTTAAATCCCTCATGGAACACTTGGAACTCAGAGTCCTGTTGGTAGAGGAGGCCCCGTAAAAATTTGTGCTCAAAACCTAGTAGCTTATAGTGTCAAGTTGATGATTGGGTGTTCTTGAGGGTATCTCCAATGAAGGGAATCATGTGATTCGGGAAGAAAGGGAAGTTGAGTCCTAGGTATGTCGGGCCGTATCGGATCGCTCAAAGGATATGGCAGGTGGCTTATAGGCTGGAATTGCCCCTTGAAATATCATTAGTGCACCCGGTGTTCCATGTGTCTATGTAAAGAAAGTGGTTGGAGATCTATCCACCATCGTGCCAGTCGAGACCATCGAGGTTAATGAAGAGTTGTCGTATGAAGAAGTTTCGGTTGCTATTCTTGATAGGCAAGTCCGTAAATTGAGAAATAAGGAAGTTGCTTCAGCTAAAGTATTATGGCGAAGTCAACAATTTGAGGAAGCCACATGGGAAGCGGAAAATGAAATGAAGGAAAAATATCCCTACCTGTTCGAATAAGTCTAGTAGAAATCGTGCAAACTCTTATCTCTAAGCAAACCGATATTGTGTCCAAATTGGTGCAAAGACACCCCATCATTTCTTTCTAAATGATTTACTATTGTAACTCCTCAAGTTGTGCAACAATTGTAAGTTTTGTGATTATTTGAGTCTTGTGCAACCCCTTTTGATAAATGAATGTTTTGTGATAAGTGGATGGTTAATGGTAGTATAGATTGGTAATGAATAAATTGAAATGCATATAGTTTGTTGAAGTGGTTAAATTGTATGGGACTCATTGAAGTAACTAATTTATGTGCAAAATATAACAAGTGATTGAATATGTGAAATTGTTGAGGTAATGAATTGTATACCAGTTGTGGGGATAATAGATATTGTGTAATGGTGCTTGGAAATATGTTTCGGGGGCTCTCTGGCAGGTAGAAATTCTAATTACAAAGGAAACTCTGGCAAAAAAATTTTAAAATATGGAAGTTAATGAAAATTAGGAGTCTGCATATCATGTTTTCAAAACCAACTGATTTTCAAGATCCACATTCGAGGACGAATGATTTTAAGTGGGGGAGGATGTAAGGCCCTGTAAAAATTTGTGCTCAAAACCTAGTAGCTTGTAGTGTCAAGTTCCGAACGGTTCGGAACCTTTGTACTGATCTAAGCATTTAAAAACCAAAGAATCAAAGTTTCCAGAAAAGTGCTATTATGCGGTCCAGAATGCGGTCGCAAATCAAGTATGCGGACCGCATTTCTATCGCAAAGTGAGTTAGTGTGTTAGTCAAATTTGAGGTAAAAATGCGGTCGATTATGCGATCGCATAACTAATATGCGGACCACATAGTCGTCGCACAATCATCTTGGAATTTTGTAAAGGGAAATTATGTGGTGCATTATGCGACTCATAACGTATATGCGGATTGCATTTCTGCCGCAAACCCAGACAGTAGAATCAGATTTTTGGGGCACTTTTGCGGTCCATTCTGCGGACCGCATTTCATCTTTGCGATCGCATACCTGACTCGGGGCTCCTATTTTTCTAAATTTTAAACTCGACCCCTTCTTCAATAAAACACCCCAACCCCTCATTTTAACGTATTTTCTGAACAAACTAGAGAGAGGAAGGGAGAATTCTTGAGAGAGGAAGTCTTGCATTCATCGATTTGATTCTTCAAAGTAACCTGGGCCGGAAAGTTTCAAGTAATTGTTTTCATCTCCATTCTTGCAGGTAAAATCCCCAACCCTTTTTCATTGGTTTTCAGGTTTAAACATAAAAGGGGATTCTCATGCATTGATTCTTGAAAATAAAGGTTGAAAACATACATGCATGTCTTTTAAAACCTAAAATCTAGTAAGAGGAATTGGGTAAAAGTAAAGGTTTGCAAAAGAAGGATTGATAACCTAAATGGGTTCGGGTAGTAATTGTGAACATCAATTCTAAGATATATGTGTTAACTTGTGAACTAGATTGACGTTGCTAGATTGTTTGGTGAATTGAAAGTAGAAGTTAAAAAGGGAATTCGGCTCCAGGTATGTATGGCTAACTTTGACCTTTGTAAAGTCACTTTTTTTGGTGTACGAATATTTGGTATATGATACCCATGTGGACTATTTGTGAATTTTTGTGATTAATATGCCTTGAGTGTTCTTGGTTAAGTCTCCCGATATAATGGTGCAAGTAGATGGCAACAAACCAAATATGTGTGTGTGTGAATGTGTTTATGTGGTAAGAGCTGTGTAACAAATAATGGAAAGAGATTGTAATTGATGCAATTGAAACAACTGTGGTAATATCATATGTGACTTGTCGTGGGCAATTATCGTTGTGACTTAAATTGTATACGGGGTTGTTGTATATGATGGAAATGGTATCGATGGTTATGAAAATTCTTTGTGAATTGTTGTTGTTGTTGTGTGAAATATGATTGTCCGGTGGGATCGGGTTGCGTGCCGCAACACGAAGTAATAAGGTGTGGGTTGTGGCGATAAGGGTGGCCGAGGTAATAAGGATGGAAAAGTGATCGAAATCACTATTGAAATAAAAATATGCGAAAGTTGTGAAATCATTGATGTGATGAAATAATGTTGAAAGGGGAAAAAGAGAGATTGTGAAACTTGTTTTGGCTTTTGTTTTTCCTTTCATGTGCATGTGACTGTTGATTCTATTACTGTTTGTTATCTGTGTATTGATTGATTTTACTTGGGGTAAAGTTTGTTCATACATACCAGTACAATTCAAATGTACTTACGTCCCTTTTGCCGGCGGCGCTACATTCGTGTTATGATTGTAGGTGGTTCCGTAGCAAGTACTCCAGTCCACCGACAGTAGCACTCCCTCACTTCCCGTTAGCTGAATTGTGAGCCCCTTTCCTCTTGGGGCCCTGCGTGGCTCATGCTGCTTTTATTCCAGAGTCTTGTTTTGGTATTTGTGTAAGGTATAGCCGGAGCCTTATTACCGACAAGTATTGTATCACCCTTTTGTATCCTTAGAGGCTCCGTAGACAAGAAATATGGGTTGTGAACTTATGTAAATATGTATTTTGTATGTTGGGCGATGTAAGTTGTAAACCACGCTAAGTAACCATGTATGTTATGTATGTATTGTAAAAAGGTGTTTAAATTATAAATGGCCATTTCCTTGGATTAATGAGTAATAAAAACACGGGGTAATACGGGGGATAGGAAAGGCACCCTGGTCCGCTTGATTGAGGCTATCCGGTCGAGCGCCGGTCATGTCCCTCGCTTTTGGGGCGTGACATTTTTGATAATTCGTCAACACCTTCTCATAGAGATCCGTCCTCTTCCGCTCACGACGTTCTCTCTCCACCTCCAGGACGAGGGTCTGGGAAGAAAAAACAGAAGTAAGCATATTTTCATGTCCATCCTACAATAAGCAAAAAAAAGGTGGAGTGAGGAAACCTACCTGAAAGGACATGCCGGCAACCTTCCGAGACAGCTCCATATCATTCATCGTCTAGAGCATCTCATTCTCAGGGGCAGCGTATAAAAAGGTAAGGGTCGATGCGACCTGCTCACTATTTAGCAACAAGTTGCAATCTCTGGGGATTATTATATGATGGTCAGACCCATCAGTCGTCACCTCTACATGGGTATGACAACCCAAATATTCATTAACGTCCTCCGAGGCAACATCGGAACCTGACTCATTCGTTTCCACGTTAGGCCCTCCGATGTTAGTTGACGAATACCCCTCAGCGGGGCGCACCGAACCTATCCTTGAACTGACTCTCTCCTCACGGGCCGGCCTCCCCGATCGGATAGAGTCGGCCATAAACATGGGCGCCATAGCCACCCGAGATGCTCCACTGTCGTCAACTTCAGTGGCCACCCCCTTCCCCATCTCCAGTCTTCTCCTTTTTCTTTCCAACAGCTCTTCACCATAAGAATATTCGTCGACAGGTTGTGGGGCCGGTGGCAACGAGGTCGAATCCCCCATAGTCGCAGCCGTGGACGTGGCTCCCTGTTGGGAAGTAAGAGGACGACCCTCTCGGACAGACTCACACAGAATATCTCGAGCATCCGCGGCGGTATTAGGTCGCACGAAAGCAGGGACTGACACCCTCCTCCTAGAAGCACCTCGACCTATTGCCACAAAATCACAGTTAAGCAAGGTCGTTTAACCAAAGAAACAAAATCAAAAGTTTACCTGAAGAAACTTGAGGGCCGTAACATTGCATGAAGGTAGGCCAAGTTCGAGTCTCCTCCGCGTGAGGTAGCAGGCTGGCAACCCAGTTCCTAAGACCGACAACGGGCTGGGGCGGACGAGCCATGGATCCAATACAAAAATTAGAACTGCGATAATAGCATGCAACAGAGAACTTAATGAGCTACATCACTTACGTGTCTTACTCCATCTCTCTGGAAATCTGGCGGGGTTAGAAACCACGTGTTCGGTCCTGACAAAGAAATACTTGTGCCAGAACTTACGGCTCGCCCGGTCGTCTATTCCGACTACCAACTCCTTTGTACCACAAATTCTCAAATGCACCAAGGTCCCTCTAAGGAAGCCGGCTGTAAACAAGTGCAAGAGATGATGAAAAGAGACGTCACATTCGGCCAACGCTGCGTATTTGATCAACAACAGAAGCACTTTAAGCATGTATGACGTAAGATGATCCGGGCAGATGTGATAGAATCTGCAGAACTCTTCCGCCAAGGGAAAAAGAGGAATGTCGTAGCCTATCAAAAAGGGGTATTAGTATAAGGCACAATAGCCTGGCCTGTGAACATCAACGTAGTCTCCCCCCGCCGGGATCATCTCTACGTAGGCGGGAATGCCATACTTTGCGCGGAGGTCATCCAAGTGATTCTATTTCGTCTCAGAAAACACTAGAACCAGAACAGTGTGGTAATCCTTGTTGAAATCACACCGAGGCAAAGAATGCCTCGGTAACGATGCTTCCACCGTAAGAGGACTAACATCCTCTTCCACCTCCACCTCTCCGCCATCGGAGGAGGGTGGTGCATTCGACATTGCAACCTTAGGAACCCTTTCGTTGGCACGGCGAGATTTATACATAATTTAGTTCGGAGAAAGTCGCACAAAATGAAATAAAGAAGAAGAAAAATCCCCGATCAAGAATGAAAGCACAGGAATATGAAAATCGAAAGAGGAGGGTTTGAAAATTCTCAGGAATGACCAAAGTTCTTCAACGAAATTGAACCCTTCCCCTATTTATAAGGTTGAGTGGCACTAGAATCGAGGCGGCAGATTTCGAATCAGCGCAGGAAACCAAGCGCGAAAGCGTCAATTTTTCTGCCTCGAGAATACACGTAATGATGACGTATGTGAACGCTGACGTCACCTGGGGGAGAGTGTTTTACTTCAACATTCTGACAGATATGATTACCGTCTCCCACCGGTCACGTCGTAACATTTCTACAAGTCAAACTCTCCCTGACGGAAGCATTGATTCCGCCCATCGAGGACGCATCTCGTTGCGACTCCAACAAGCGGAGGGACTAACTGTATGGGGTCGAGTTTGTTCAATCACGTCCCAAAGTCAACATGACCAACCACTGAATACCTACGAGTCGATACGAAGGGATGACCCAGGGGCAAGAGGAGAAATGACCACGTATTATCATCGGCTCTGTTATAGAATGTACTCTAATTTTGTCGTTCCAATAACTAAGCTAGGATCCTCCATTATATAAAGGGGATCCGAGCTTTGTAATAAGGGGATGATTTTTAATATACAAGCTCATTCTCTCTCTCTTATCTTTATCTCTCTACTATCCTCTCTCTCTCCTTGATTATTACTGTTATTCTGATTATTGAAGTTATCCTAGGGTTTATTATCTTCGATTACAATTTACCCCTTCATCTCTTTTGATTGATTTGCTTGGAAAGAGTTTAGTTTCTTTTGAGTCAAACAAAAACTCCTTCATTTTTTGCCATCCACTTCTTTATTCTTTATTTTCAAAGGTGTGTGAATGATGAAAACCGGGAGAGTTTTAATAGCCCGTTTGGCCAAGCTGCAAAAATCAGCTTATTTTGAGAAGTGTTTTTTTTTTCAAAAGTGTTTTTCTCAAAAGTACTTTTGGTGAGAAGCAGTTTGTGTTTGGATAATTAGTTTGAAAAGCACTTCTGAGCAGCAATTAGTGTTTGGCCAAGCTTTAAAAAACTGTTTCTAAGTGTATTTTTCTCAAAAGTGCTTTTGGAGAGAAGCTACTTTTTTCTGCTCTCCAAAACTGCTTCTGCTTCTCCTCAAAAGCACTTTTTTCTTGCAAAAGCTTGGCCAAATGTCACGACCCGGATTTTTCACCATCGGGAGTCGTGATGGCGCCTACTGTCGGAGCTAGGCAAGCCAAACAATACAACATTCCTATTGTTTTCATTTAAATAATTATAATAATCTGAAATAATAATCTAGGCGGAAGACTTATAATACTTACTTAACTGCAAACAGAAATGCGGAAATTTCAAAATACACCTCTACCCAGCATCTGGTGTCACTACTCACGAACTGCTAAGAATTTACTAAACACAACCGTTCGAAAGAAATATAAACTGTTTGTCTCGAATACATGAGATAACAGACTGAATAAAAAGATAGAGGAGACAGCGGGTCCAGCGGACGCCTGCAAGGCTACCTCGGTGTCTCGCTGAGCGGAATGCCAAAACTCGAACTACTGCTGCCCGAAACCTGTATCTGCGCAAAAGAGCGCAGAGTGTAGAATCAGCACAACCGACCCCATGTGCTGGTAAGTGCCTGGCCTAACCCCAGCGAGGTAGTGACGAGGCTAGACAGGACCTACCACAAATAACCTATGCAAATATAATATACAAGTGCGAGAAAACAGTAATAAAATAATACAGAGTAAAGCGGGGAGGGGACGTGCTATCGGGAATACTAGATGAAAATGGAACATCAGAAACAAACAGCAGGTCTACTCCGGATTTTATGATACATATGTTTATAGTGGATGGCGCGCCACGCGATCCCATTCCATATATTACGTGGTAGGCGTACCACTCGCTCCCGTTTTACCGTGCACAATGTTACCGGCATCTAAGGCCAATAACAATAATCAATATAAGTTGTGGTCGGCGTACCACTCGATCCCAATCATAATATCTCGTGGTCGGCGTGCCATACGAT
>MU732175.1:61364-73790 GCA_026770625.1 Nicotiana glauca
AAATTTCAAAATACACCTCTACCCAGCATCTGGTGTCACTACTCACGAACTGCTAAGAATTTACTAAACATAACCGTTCGAAAGAAATATAAACTGTTTGTCTCGAATACATGAGATAACAGACTGAATAAAAAGATAGAGGAGATGCCGGGTCCCGCGGACGCCTGCAAGACTACCTCGGTGTCTCACTGAGCGGAATGTCAAAACTCGAACTACTGCTGCTACTGCTGCCCGAAACCTGTATCTGCGCAAAAGAGCGCAGAGTGTAGAATCAGCACAACCGACCCCATGTGCTGGTAAGTGCCTGGCCTAACTCCAGTGAGGTAGTGACGAG
Organism: Nicotiana glauca; assembly: GCA_026770625.1. NCBI lineage: Eukaryota > Viridiplantae > Streptophyta > Magnoliopsida > Solanales > Solanaceae > Nicotiana > Nicotiana glauca. The sequence continues at coordinate 61,699 of MU732175.1, forward strand.
GCTAGACATGACCTACTACAAATAACCTGTGCAAATATAATATACAAGTGCGAGAAAATAGTAACAAAATAATACAAAGTAAAGCGGGGAGGGGACGTGCTATCGGGAATACTAGATGAAAATGGAACATCAGAAACAAACAGCAGGTCTACTCCGGATTTTATGATACATATGTTTATAGTGGACGACGCGCCACACGATCCCATTCCATATATTACGTGGTAGGCGTACCACTTGCTCCCGTTTTACCGTGCACAATGTCACCGGCATCTAAGGCCAATAACAATAATCAATATAAGTTGTGGTCGGCGTACCACTCGATCCCAATCATAATATCTCGTGGTCGGCATGCCACATGATCCCAATCATAATATCTCGTGGTCGGCGTGCCACACGATACCAATCATAATATCTCGTGGCCGGCGTGCCACACGATCCCAATCATAATATCTCGTGGTCGGCGTGACACACGATCCCAATCATAATATCTCGTGGTCGGCGTGCCACACGATCCCAATCATAATATCTCGTGGTCGGCGTACCACACGATCCCAATCATACAACACAATACACAAAATAATCCCGGCAAGGGAACAAGATAATATAATAACTATCCCGGGAAGGGAGATCCAGCTATAACCAAACTTATTCAATTTCTACTTAGCATATTTAAATCAATGCTCAGTTTCATCAATTACCGGCTCAGTATTTAAAAATTTCCAACCAAATCCTCATAAACAACAATTAAGAATTCAATAATTTAACAATTCAGGACTCACGGTCATGTTCGACACCAGTGTATGGATACTCGTCACCATGCCTATACACTGTACTCCACATTTAGCAAGTAGCAATTAATACCCTAATCCTAATCCCTCAAGCCAAAGTTAGAACAAACACTTACCTCAGTCCGAAAATAGCAATCAAGCCTCTAACACCGCTTTTCCTCTAGAATCCAACTTCGAAACAACGATATCTAGCCATAATTCGATTCAATAGTATCAATAAGAGTTCAAAAACATAATTCCATAGTCTAGAAATAGAATTCCCTTCATTCTTCCAAAATACCAAAATCCGACACCAGGCCTACATGGTCCAAACTCGAGGCTCGGACCAAATTCCAATAACCCATAACCCCACAAGTTCAAATATATAATTTGTTTCAAGATTCGACCCCAAAGTGAGGTTGAATCGCCCAAAATCCCCAAAGCCCTAACTCTACCCAAAACCCTTAGTTTCTATTTTGATTTCATGATTTAGGGCTAGGAAACTAGTAATTAGATGAAGAAATTAGGAGATAATGAAGTTAGGAACAAGTACCCAAAGAGCTATGAAGAAGGAGGAGCTTGAAAATCGCCTATGGGGTTTTGGAGAAGAGAGTCCGTGTGAAAAATGGCTAAGTCCCGCTACTGGTTCTGTTTTTCTTTTAAAAACAATCACTGAAGGGTTTTAACCCTCCGCGATCGCGAGATAGGGAGTTCGATCGCGGAGAAGGAAAACTGGGAGCTTCGCGATCGCGTGAAGTCTGATGCGAACGCGTAGAGGAAGGTTACTGGGGTCAAAACTCTGGCTTACGCAATCGCGTGAATGAGTACGCGATCGCGTAGAAGGGGACTACTGGGCTACGCGAACGCATGAAGGGATCCGCGAACGCGAATGAGGGAATGCCAAAGTAGTGCGCTCGCGTGGATGAGGCCGCGATCGCGTAGAACAAAATCTCTGTGCAAAAATTGCAGAAAATCTGCCAACTTTTATAAGTCCAAAATACCTCGATACCTATCCGAAACACACCCGAGCCCTCGGGGCTCCAAACAAAATATGCACACTGACTCAAAAATATCATACGAACTTGCTGGAGCGATCAAATTGCTAAAATAACATCAAAATCAAAGAATCAAACCCCAAACTCAAAATTTTCATTTCAAAGTTCATAAACCTTAACTTTAGATATTTAGGTCCGAAACACGTCAAACGATGTCCGATTTTGACCAAATTTCACAGATAGCGCTTAACACATATTTAAGACCTGTACCGGGCATCGGAACCAAAATACAAGCCCGATACCTATATTTCTAGCTCATTTTCATTTCTATTTTTCCTTAATAATTTCAGAAAATAATTTTAACAGAAAAATTCTTTTACCGGGGTTCTGGACCTCGGATTTTGACTCCGGGCATATGCCCGAGTCCCATATTTTTTTACGGACCTCCCAGGACCATCACATCACGGGTCCGGGTCCATTTATCCAAAATATTGACCAAAATCAACTATGTCAATATTAATATTAAAATTCTTCAAATCTTCCATAGAATTCACATATTTTAACATAAAAATTTTCCAGCTTCGTGCCCGGACTGTGCACACAAATCGAGGCAAATAAAAAAAATGAGGTTTTCAAGGCCTCGGAAGCGCAGAAAAAGGGAAAATACGGTGATGACCCTTTGGGTCGTCACACCAAACACCTCAATTTTTGGTCAAAAGTGTTTTTGGCAAAAGAAAAAGTACTTTGGCCAGAAAGAAGCTTGGCTAAAGAGGCTATAAGTAAAGAAGAAAGAGGGAAAAAAGGAAGAGAAGAAGAAGACAGATGGAGAGGGTGAGGAGGAAAAGAATTTTGGTTGATTTTCCACGTGTCACTTGGTCATTCGGTTATCTGCCAATCAGACTGTAAACCACGCTCTTTATTTTTATTTTTTTGGGTTTGTCACAAGTATGTGTTTAAATAGATAAAGTTTTAGTTGAAGTATTTAAATGGAATTCGATGAAAACTTTATGTATTTGGTTTTTACCAAATAGTGTCTCCTTTGGGATTCAATTTTAAAAGGCATCCCTCTTTTTACATAATTGTGGAATGGAAATAGGGAAATGGTCCTCAAAATCCTACTAACAAGTATGGACCACAATGGTGGATAAAAAGTACATTTTTTACTTTGCATATGCCCTTTTAGCTTGGGGATGTCACATCGTTGTCTTGTTTTCCACTTTCGAATTAGCTTTCAAAACTTGTCATCATTCCCTCAACTAGCATTTCCAATGTCATATACTCAATTTGTCTATTTCTTCCATTTTGCACTGCTATTCGTCAAATCAAATTTTCCATTTACTTTGGAGTTTCAAGTCAACACTTTTGATTATTTTATTGTTTTGGTTAAATTATTCGGTATTTAAAATTCAATTTGAATTTGGATCGAGTTTAAAGAACCAAGTATTGAGAATGAGATACACAAAGGTTTTTTTTCCTGAATTGATAATAAATTCGAACCCTTCTTCCTTATAATAGAAGAAGACGGGCAGGTCGAACTAAGAGAGAATACAAAGCATATAGGTAGTAGATGGCAAAGAAATGCACAAACTTTTGGTGGAAAATGGACTGATTGAGTCAAACTTAAATTAAATGTATTAACTAAAGAGGTTTAAATAAAGACAGAAATGACACCTATATTATGTGCCACATTGTCATGTCGATCCTCAAACTCAACAATTTGCCAACCAAATCCCTCTACCCTTAAAAACTGAGCATTTAAAACCCTGCTCATTCTATGTGGCATTTTTTTATTGAAGTGCGTGTGCTACACTCGTTTAAGGAGCGTGAGGCCTATTAAAAAGGCACCAAGAGCCATTTTTTGGTTGTCATCTTCTTCCCGACTGTTCATCCTCCATTGTTAGAACAAAAGTGAATTTTTCTTCTTTGCTTTTCTCTCTCTCCAACATTTTCTGTCCATTCTTTTTTTTCTCTCTCTTCAACATTTTCTGTTCAATTCTTTCTCCCCTCCCTTGACTTTAGCATTTTCGTCGAACACCTGGTGTTTGCAATTCTGTAAATTTGTTTATTGAATTGTTGTGATGATTGATTCATTTTAGTTCTTGTTTGATCATTTGGCATGAATCACTTGCTCAGTTTGAGTCAATTGGCATTGGTCTTGTTCAATTTGGATACATGTAGCTCCATGCTCGACCAATTGGTGTTGGCCGACCATATTTAGTTGGTTGGAGGAGACTATTCCAGCATTGAAATTGTCTGAAACTTGGTGGGTCGATGGTATTTGAAGTGGAGAACAATCGCCACTGCTTGGAATCACCCAATTTAAAGCAGAACCGATATGATAACTATCAGTTTTGCCTAGGTAATTTTTTTGCTACAGTACTCGATCCACCATTGTTGAAATCTGCAATAGCTTGGGAAGAAATGAGAGGGGCGCCTAGGTGGGGTTTATGCGCAATGGTGAGACGCATCTTTTGGGACTGGTCCGACGGCTTTTCACCACCGAACGACGACACAGTGGCCATTCCGCTGTTGATGTGTTACTGTTCATAGCAGTCGCACCATTTAAGGGAGGGGATTAATATTTTTTATTTTTATTTTTATTTTAATTATTTTTAATCTACCAGGTAACATGGCATCTACATATTGTTATTTTTTGATGTGGCAGCCAACATGGAAGAAATTGTGTTACACGCACTGACAGCCTCATGTCATAAGCATTTATTATACACGGTTTAAAGGAGTGTAAGAGTTTGATTGGCAAATTATTGAATTAGGGTATCGGCATGACAAAATGGCACAAGTATAGGTTCCATTTAGGCCATTCTGCCTTAAATAAACATGTCACAATTCTTGGGGTCGATTTGGAGTATATCAAATTGTAGCCCAAATTGACTCATACTTTTTAATGCTCAGCTTATATCAAATTGTAGCCCAAATTGACTCATACTTTTTAATGCTCAGCTTACAATGCTGATAACAGCTCTAAAGTAGTGAATATATTAGCACTTAGCAGTTACTCATCGTCTCATATTAACAGTCGTGGTTACTAAAAATAATTATCTTAATTATTTATCATTTTAAAAATTCAAGACAAAATTAATTTTTTTTTATCATTAGTAATTATTGTTCTTGAAGATGAAAATAACACAAAAATAAAATAAATATACAATGAAAAAAGATTATATCTTAAGAAATAAATAAGGGTAGAATAGTTCAATCCCTTTGATAATTAATTGTAATGACCCAGTCGTTCGTTTTGAGAGTTATAACCTCATTTCCCCCATCTATACTTATTATGTGTTGTTCAGATATATTGAGTTATATCGAGTTGGTAGTTTTGGGTTCAGAGTAATTTTGGAGTGAAATGAACACTTAGGGGTCGTTTGGTATGAGGTATAAGAAGGTATAAGGGTGGTATAAAAATTTAATACCACCTTAATACTCTGTTTGGTTAGCAAACTAGGTATAAGTTATTCTGGTGTTAATTTTAACACTGGGATAACTTATACCTTACAGAAGGTGGGGTAATTAGCACCGGTATAACTTATACCTTCTTCTTAGAAATTATGCAATTGTCATTCTTAATACAACATACCAAACAACGAATAAACAACAATCCCAGCATAACTTATCCCAATATAACTAATGCCGGCATAACTTATACCGATATAAATCATATTCTAACCAACGACCCCTTAGTCTCTTGGTTAGAAAGCTAAGTTAGAAAAGTCAACTGAAAGTTGACTTATGAGTAAACGAATTCGGATTTGAATTTTTATGATTCTATTAGTTTCGTTGGGTGAATTCGGACTTAGGAGCGTGTCCAGAATATAATTTGGAGGTCAGTGGTAGAATTATGCTTGAATTGGCGAAAGTTGGAAGTTTAGAAGTTCTTAGGCTTGAATTCGAGGTTAATTTGATGTTTTGGTGTTGTTTTCGGTGTTCCGTAGGTTCAAATAAGTTCGGGTAGTGATATATGAGTTGTTGGAATAATTGGTTGAGGTCCCGATGCCTCGGGTGAGTTTTGAATAGGTTTGGGTTGTGCTGCGCTCGGTTTTCTTATGTTTCGACGCGATTTCTTCAAGCATAAATGATATCATATTGAACAAATGAACTCCTATTTATTTGTTGAAGGAAGCATTAGATCCTTATCGTAATTACGAACCCGTAGCAAAAAGAATGATCGAATTTGGACATCGGATGAGGATTTTATGGTTATTTTACTAAGAATTAGGTTGTTAGATTTTTCAGATTAATTACGAAATTGTCACTGACGGCGTATTTAAAAATATGCACTATTTGCAAATATCGAAACCAACATATCTCATTCATTATAAGGTCAAATTAAGTTATTCAAATGCCTAACCTGACTAGAATTTCACAAGAAATCCATTGGAGGCTTAAAAGGTGAGTTTCGAGATCATTTGGCATAAGAAACGAGGCAGAATAGCTGGCAAAAAAATATGTAAAATAAGGATTTGTTCATTCAGTCATATTTTGAGTTGGGGAGCTCGTATTTGGGCCTTTTTGGAGGCTATTTTCACCATAGGAATTGGGGGTAAGTGTTCTCCATTCGGTTTTGGTTATATTTCATGAATCCATCTTTGTTTTTGGGATTTGATTGATGATTTCAAAGTGAAATTGAGGGAGTTAGGACTTGAGTTTTGGAGAGTTTTAGGTAGCTATTTGAGGGACCAAATAGAGTCCGATTTTGATAAATTTTATATGGTTAGACTCGGGAGAGGATGAAGTTTACTATTCTGCCATTTTTGATTGATTTCAAGACGTGGGATCGGGGGCCGGATTTTGACCGATTTCAGATTTCTGGCATATTTATGTAATATTTATTGTGAAATTCGATTCTTTAGACTATGTTGATAGTAGTATTCTGATTATGGATAGATTTGGAGCTTTTGGAAAACGAGTCGAGACGAGGACATCCTGGAGTAGGATTTTACGCTATTAAGGTAAGTAACAGTTTTAACTCTGACTTTGAGGGTATACACACGGAGAATCTGATATCATGTGATTTTTTGAAGGTAATACCCACACTAGGTGACGGGCGTGTGGGTGAATACCTCGAGGGATTGAGACTTGGTCCGTCCCGTGAGGCCTCATGGCCATCATCTGTGTTTACATAGTTACTTGTTGTCGAACTTGTCTGCCTTCATGTTAGAGATACATGCTTAGGCTTTGTTCATGCTCACGTTATTTGTACTCAGTCATAGAAATTATTGTACATGTTTACCTAAGTCGCTATTAATTGCTAATATGTTGTGATACTTGATGTGGGATGTGTCCCCTTATTTGTTGATTATGGTGAGACTAGTAAGGTACATGATTGAGTGAGGCTGAGGCCCTGGTTATGAGGATATTAATACCGTAGCGCATGAGATATCCATGTAGCACGTGATTTGACCGTGCGGGTCGATGTATTGATATCATAGCGCGTGAGTTATCCGCGTAGCGCATGAGTTGACTGTGCGGATCCAGGTATTGATATGATGACACGTGAGTTGTTTGTGCTTAGCACTTAGGCTTTGGGAGTCCCTCCAGAGTCTACACATACCCCCAGTGAGCGCAGAGTGTTGATTGTATTGAGTATTGAGTGTTGAGCGCTAAGTGCGAGTGATCAGTGATGGAGTGATGGAGTGATATTGGTGTGAGGTTGCATTTACTTTTGCTGTTGTTACATTTACCTATTAATTTCTTTGTGGATTTGGTTGGTTTTATGGAATATACCTGTTTATTCATGTTTATTGTAAATTGTGAAAATAAATAATTGGACTATTTTGCTTAGCTCGTCACTACTGTTCAATTCCTTAGTTATTTCTGTTACTACTGAGTCGGTTGTACTCATACTACACCCGGTACTTTATGTGCAGATCCAGGTGAGTTAGAGCGCGACGATCGTTGAGTTCAGACCGACTATCTGTGGAGATTGTAAGGTAGCTGCTAGTGTCCGCAGGACCTTGTTACTCCTTTTGTCATTTCTTCTTTTAGACAGTTATATATCTTAGTTCATAGTTTTAGATGCTCATGACTTAGTGACACCCCGAGGTTTGGGGCTAGCTTCCGTATTTTTATATTAATTATATTTAGAGTTGATTTAGTTTATGAAAAATTTAAATGTTGGTATTGTTTTATTAAATCCTTAAAATTAATTAGTAGTAATATTTTGGAAAATAAACTTGCCCTGTAACATGATATACGCCATTACGATCATAATTAAATTTTGGATTATGACATTAATATTTTGTAAAGGGAGTGTAAAAGAGACGCCTAAACAAGAGGGAGGTAATAGAACACAAAAGGAGCGAGAACTAAGAAGTGTAATAGCGGATGGATGACCCATAAATTCGACGTGGAATTCTAGTATAGATTGGCCAATACTAGTAAATAGTGAGAGACTCTTATTAGAGAAACTTTTTGGGAACTAACAAAATCTTTTGAAAACAACAATTATTCAAACATGTTAATTGTGTTATTCTAAGGTTGCATCTTCTTACAACAGGGGTGAATTGTGCCGTAACAATTTTTTTGAGTCAAAAAGCCTAATTCTTTGACCACGTCTAATTCAGATATAAACAGTTAGTGAAGTGCGAAATTTAGAACACAATAATTTTACGTGAATTTTTTATGTTCAATGGAGTAAAAATCATGACCTACTCTCGTAGGTTTTGCCTCAAAACTTTACTAACTTCAAAAATCAATTTTAGGTTACAACTGTATAACTAAAAGGACTAACTCTTCTTACCCTGCCCTACAATCAAATTAATTGTAACTAACTCTAGTATCCCTTCTTAAACTAACTCTAGTTTAGAAACAGAAAAAAAAAACTCAAAAGTTAACATGTGATTACACTTCTTTAAAAGCAAATAGGTTATTATTCAAGAACAAAGACTCAAACCTAACAACCAAAGAACTAAGCAGCTTCTTCTTCGAGATATGGTTCTTTCGTTGAGCAGTTTGAGTCTATAAGAGCATCTTCTTGCTTCAGATTGCTATTGCCAAAAGTGATTCCTTGAAACTGTGCAAATACCATTAGTCTTGAATAGCAATAATAAGACTCTTTACATAGGTATGAGGTTGAACGAAATCATTCCTTAAGTAATACTCCAAAATATGGAATAATTTAGCTAAGGGAAACCTCTCCTTATTCGATATGGTTTCCTTTTTTGTTTCCAACTTCTCAACCTTTCCCTTCTTTGCAAGTTTTCCATAATTGTTGAAACTTTTCGAACGCGGATTCCTCTAGCTAAAATAATTCCTTGATGTGCACAAATTGACTTCTTCCTGAATCTAACTTGCACTCAACTTCTCGCTAAATTTGATCAACATCTTCAACGTTCTACTTCATTCTGCTACCGACCTAGTTCTTTCGTCATTAGCATATTTTGTCTTAACACCGGTTAGTAACTTGGGCGGATTCAGGATTTAAAACTTATGAGTTCCTATCGTAATTTCAGATTAATATGCAATAATAATTGGTTTTACAGTCGGATATTTACCAATATTTAAGGAATTTCTTAGTATAAATACAGGGTCAATGCAAGAGTTACTGGGTTCCCGGTAACCCGTAATCTATACACTAGGTGTAACATAACAAATGATATTAATGAAAACCTCGATCTCTCAACATATTTATTAATCATCAAAACTTAATTTATGCTAATCATGCTCAGCTCAACAAATGAATATTTCCAAAATAAATAGCTTTCATATATAATCCCGATAATCAATAGGGTAATTGGTAAACGAGGAAATGTAATGGAGAAATCCAAGTATTCGTTTGAGCAAGTTTCTCCTTTGTCTACTTCCTTACCAAAAGACAAACCCAAGTGTAGTTGGAATCAAGTCAAGAGTTAATTGGACTCATACTGGTTGTCCTTACCGTTGGATTTGAATCAAACTACTATAAAATCCTCATATTTACTAATATACCATTGTAAGTGGAAGCTGGAATATTTTCTGAAAAGTTGGTATCAAGTTATCATAGCATGTGTGTCTTTCTTCAATGATTTTCTGACACCACCATATGAAAAAGATTGTGAGCTACTTCCATATTTTTCTTGTTTTTATTTCATCTTACGTAACAATATTGTTAAATAGTGAGAAAGAATCAGGGTATTTATAATCAAATGGATTAGAGTATTTACTTTGCTACTTACCCATGTTAGCTAAATTTCGAAGCAAATCATGAATTTTGGCACATTCATTAAGAGCTTTCGTTTTGGTTTTGGTTTTGGTTTTGGTTTTGTTTAAGAAAAAAAGAATATTATACTTCGATAAAAAAAAGTTATAATTATATGATTATTTGTGCAATTTATCCTTTGATTGAGCTAAAGCAAGTTTGTAATAAAACATTGCAGACTTTTAGTCAAGCAAACCCAGAATTTGGGAGTATAAAAGTAGACATTTGAGATATAAAATGCAAACGAAAAAAGTTTTTTTTTTTTAAAAAAAAAAAATTAAGAGAACCCAAATGTACTGAGCAAACATACCAATTATTTGATCAGAAGATTTGGTATGCTCTGTATTTAAATTTCAAATTTATCAATTATTTACTTCATAATAATATAAGATACTTTCACTTCTTTGCCTCCTTAGCCGGGGCAAACACTCTGGAATCCACCAACTCTGCCCATTATCTTTGAAAAGGTCTTCTACTCTATCTTCATTTCCCTTCCTTTTTATTCCTTTTTTTGTTTGAAATTATTTTGTATATATACCTTTTGTTTTATTTTGATTCTTTTGCAATAAAAATCTGCATTTTCCCACATCGAAAAGAGAAACAGCGTATCTTCTTGGTTCAAGAAAAAGTTATAAACTTCATATATTTATTTATTAAGTCATTTGATGGGAAGTTTGAATAATTGTACCAAACAACAAATACCAAGTTCAAACAATGAAAGAATTAAATTACAGATACTTCTCTCCTGTTCTTTACTCCATATCTCCCATCCCAAGGTGGAAACATGTGAATAGTAAAACAAACCCCACATTATTACCTCAATCCCCCATTTAATAATTTAATACTTTAATTTACTACTAACCCCCCTATAAGCGCCTACATTAGTCAAAACAAATTCAAATCCAACAAATGTACGGTATAGTCATAGCCAGTAGCTACATCGATTAAAGCTGCAAATAACACCTCGAAAATCACCCCATCTTTGTTCAAACTCAAAACAAGCCTTCTTCTTCCTCATCAACTGTGTGTCTATGTGTCCAACTTCTTGTTGCAAAAGTAGCCACTTTGATCATTCTTGAAGCTGTTTTCTCCATGCAAAAGAAAAATGGAATCTTTATTATAAAGATTGAATCTTTATTATTCTTGAGATTAAAGATTGAATCTTTACAACTCTAAATCATGAATCTTTCAGACCTTTTAGCAATACTGATTCTTTGTTTCTTCACATTTGCTATCTTTCCTACTTTTGCACTGAATTCAGATGGACTTTCATTATTAGCTTTAAAATCAGCTATTTCTTCTGACCCAACTGAATTTCTTGCATCTTGGTCTGAATCAGACTCATCACCATGTCATTGGAATGGAATCAAATGTGATGATCAAAATCAAAAAGTCATTTCCATTTCACTCTCAGCCAAGAATCTCACTGGCTATATTCCTTCTGAAATTGGTGCACTTTCAAATCTCTCAATTCTCACTCTTTCTTACAACAACTTCTCTAAACTAATCCCAATTCATCTCTTTAATGCTACTTCACTTCACTCACTTGATCTTTCACACAATGCCTTCACTGGTTTTTTGCCTCGGCAAATTACTTCACTTAGTAACCTTAATCACCTTGATCTTTCTGCTAATTTTCTTAATGGTTCACTTCCTGAGGAGCTAACTGAGCTTACTCAGCTCACTGGGACTTTAAATCTTTCGTGTAACAGATTTTCCGGCGAAGTTCCGGTGAGTTATGGTAAGTTTCCGGTGACTTTGAGTTTGGATTTGAGGCATAATAATCTGACTGGAAAAATACCTTCAGTTGGGTCATTGTTAAATCAAGGGCCTACTGCATTTTCAGGGAACCCTTTACTTTGTGGGTTTCCATTGGAGACACCATGTGCAGAGCCAGAAGCTCAAAAACCTAGTGTTTTGCCAAATCTTGAAAACCCTAAAGATTTAGGGTTTGTAGAAAAGGGTAAATCTGGAAATGGGTCGGTGGCGGTTTCTTTAATCTCCGGCGTATCGGTGGTGATCGGAGTAGTGTTTGTTTCAGTGTGGGTATTGAGGAAAAAATGGAAGTTGGATGAGGGCAAAATGGGAAAAGAAAAGTTTGAGAAGGAGAAGTCACAGTCACAGGAGGTGGTTGGG
>MU732179.1:0-13547 GCA_026770625.1 Nicotiana glauca
GCTTAACTATAATATCAATTATATACGGTAACTTTCTTGCATATATATATATATATATATATATATATAGATTTTCTTCTTTTCTGCTTAGTTCAACTAGAATACCTCACAATCCATACGACTCTAGATCTTTCATTAAAATTACTAGCATGAATTTCTCTGCAGCAGCCAATGTAATTTTAACAGCAGAAGCAACCAACTGAGATTATCTTGAAAAATATATAGGGAAGATAGTCAAAAGATAATGTCCCACTAAGGGTCTATGTAGTTGGTGTTAGGTTCATATCCTGGTCCACAGCTGGATATATAAATGGACTATCATTAAATTTTGTGTAAGTATAAAGTGTGGGCTTGCCAGGTGGAATCATCAGATGGACTACCTACCCCACTTAAACCATTTGATTTGGGCTTAATTCAACAATTCTCCTAAAAAAATATATTAGGCTTTAAAAATAGAAAGCAATTATCCAATTTCCTCTCCCATGTGCATTGGTCGATCATTATGATGAAGATAATACCTGTATTTCAATATTTATCATATTCGAACATATTATTATTATTATTATTAGTAGTAGACTAGTAGTAGTAACATATGAGACGAAATGAGAGTTTTGGCGTAACTGGTAATTCTGCGTACAATAGACGCTTGTGGTCTGGTCCTTCTTCGAATTCCGCGCATAGCGAGAGTTTAGTGTATAGGGTAATGATGCGTACAATAAAACTTTATGGTCTGACCCTTCCCCAGATCTGCGCATAGCAAAAGCTTAGTGCAGCGGGCTGTCCTTTAGCAAGACATGAGATGTTACAACTTGATTAGGACTTTTGCGTCCAAGAACATTAAATTCTGAATAAAGAAAGAACAAAGAACAAAGTTCTGGGCATGCCTACGTAAATGTCAAAGAGACTTGAAACCACATCTTTCATTTGATAGTACATATTGTCCTTTGTCTATTCCAAAGGCTAGAACTCTAGAAGCAGGTGTGTTATCAAACATTGTTTTGGTTCTTTCGGCTTCACTCACATTATGATTTAGTATATTATAGAAATCTATTTAAATTTATATCTAAATTCTTTCTCGTCTATTTACCGGTTGACCTTAAAAATCTCAAGACCAGTGTCATGACCCGCCATATCATCATGCCACATAGGTGCCATTTGGCATATATTTTTGTCATATGGAATGGTTACATAAGTTAGGGAGTAGATCTTGGTGGAATATCCTAGAACTATGGAGAATTTTCTTAGAAAAGTTTTAGATATTTATGCACTGGTAGGAAGGTTCTAGAGAAATATAAAGGTTTCCTAGGAAGACCCTAGAACCCTATAGAATTGTTAGGAAAGTCCTTAGAAGATTCTAGCTATATAGAATATTCTAGAGAGACTTATTTGTAAATATGGAAGGACTTGTAGAACAATTATTATTTACATACTAGCCCTTAGGTGATTAGTATAAATAGGAGACATTCATTAGTAATTCATCAATTAAGCAAAACAATCAAGTTCTCTCCAATACAAAACTTCCTATAAGAATTCTCTTGTGTTCTTTCTACCATTCTCTTAGCGATCTTGAGTATAGTAATGCTGACTTGGCATAGCAAGAATGTAAGCAAGTTGTGCAAGATCGTGAGCGAATTGTCAAGTGCCGCACGTGCGCTTAATTTAAGACTAAGGATGTGATAACGTGGTATCAGAGCAAAGATTATGACTAAGGAATGTTAGAAAGAATACAAGAGATTGCTAGAAGGAAGTTATGTAGGGAAACATGGCCGGAATTACCAAGGGCTTGGTACTTGCAGAAAGGATCAGCGTGAAGGTCCCTAAGCAAAAGCAGTATGGTGGTGCACGGGACGCACGCGAGGTGAAAGATTGGCGGAAGCTAAGGGAGCTCCGACAAAGGCCACAATTCAGGAGTATGTGCGCGAGATCAGTACCTTAATGCTGCAAATCTCGTCATTGTCTAAGAAAGATTTTCTCTTCTACTTCATGGATGGTTTGCAAAATTGGGCAAAGAGAAAATTAAGAAGACATCAAGTAGCCAACATGAACGGGGCCATCGGAGTAGCCTAGTCACTTGTCGACTTCAAGATGGAGCCTGCCAAGTCCAAAGAAGGCAACGCCGAGAGGGATGAGGGAGATCATGACGAGGACAAAAGGAAATGCATAGTCGAGGCACACTAGGGTAATGGCAAGGGGCCATCCCATAACGGACATGGGTCCAAGGGAAACGACAAGGGGCCGAAAAATGGTAGGGAGTACGTGCTTAAGGGAGGGTGCTACTTCTGCAAAGGATCATATCGGGCAAGTGAATGCCCAGAGTTGGGGAAGCTTGCAACAATGATAGGGAACTTTGCTCAAGCACATAAGGATGACACAGGAGAAACCGCCTGCATTGGAGGGATGCGCTTGGAATCTAAGCAAAAGTAGGGGATTCCAAAGCCTATCTTGGTGCCATGCAAATGGAGCATGGTGGCTGTAAGAAAAGTTGGGCAGGTAGTTGAAGAGGATGGTGAGTTACAAAGTGATGGCACGCTATCAGACTCAGACGATATACCAGGCAGATGGGTCAAGTTTGTTAGCAAGGCTGCGACCACGGAGGGCAGCTAAAGAGGGAGTGCAAGCATAGACCCGATGCTTCAGAAGCTGCTAGACTTGGTTAAGTCATGGGAAGATTCAGGCCAAGAGCAAGGAAAGGCATCCGATGGGTGGAGGATCGAGGGCATCATTTCTAGCCGTCCAAAGTACAAACGGCCTAAGAAGAAATGTGACCAATACCTTGTGAAATGGGAAGGTGAACCGCTCCATAGAGCATAATGGCTAATGGACAAAGATCTACAGCGACGCCAAAGCGAGGTGACATGTCGATGCTTTGTGCCGAGGTCGGCACAAAATTGGGTGGGGGAGAGTGTTATGACCCGCCACATAGGTGCCACTTGGCATATATTTTTGCCATATGGAATGGTTATATAAGTAAGGGACTAGATCTTGGTGGAATATTCTAGAAATATGAAGAATTTCCTTAGAAAAGTTCTAGATATTTATGCACTTGAAGGAAGGTTCTAGAGAAATATAGAGGTTTACCTAGGAAGACCCTAGAACCTTATAGAATTGTTAGGAAAGTCCTTAGAAGATTCTAGCTATATAGAATATTCTAGAGAAGGGACTTATTTGTAAATATGAAAGGACTTGTAGAATAATTATTATTTACATACTAGCCCCTAGGTGATTAGTATAAATAGGGGGCATTGATTTGTAATTCCTCAATTAAGCAAAACAATCAAGTTCTCTCCAATACAAAGCTTCCTATAATAATTCTCTTGTGTTCTTTCTACCATTCTCTTAGCGATCTTGAGTGTAGTAAGACTGACTTGGCATAGAAAGAACGTGAGCAAATTGTGCAAAATAGTGAGCAGGTTGTCAAGTGCTGTACGTGCGAATAGTTTAAGACTAAGGATGTGACACTTGGGATGCCAAACTCCTTTTACAAGTCTGAATTAAAAGAATGATTTGAAAGCATAGTGAGAATGAATAATCAGCACCAGCACCGGATGAATTAAGGCAGTCCGTAATCTTTTTTGCATTTCCTTTTTGTTTAAAAAACAAATGATAAAATTACATCAATTTATTCAAAAGGAAAACCAAAGAAAGACAAAACAAGTTTTCATGTAAAATCTTTTACGGATATGATTAGTGACTCCAAAATCATCCTGAACAACATGATTTTGCAAATATTCATAAACAACATCGAACATCATGGTTAACTTTGCGGATGGGTGACTCAAGGGTGAGGCTAGTAAAGTCTTTGTTTTAGGCCTCAAAAACTTTGAGGCCCCAAAAAGTGTTAATGGTAAAATAAGTAATACTAATATTTTGACTTAGACAATTTTGAACTTTGTAGAAAAAAGTATAAAATCTGTGTGAAAAGGTTTTAAAAATATAAAGAATATTTATTTTTTAACATAAAAAATATTCTAGAACTTCGAAATAAACTACTCAAATCTTCGTATTAGCAAATAAAATTTTTACATCAAGATCCAAGGTAGTGTATGACAAACATATGGCTAACATCTTATTAACTTGAATTGACCCTTGATAATATAAATAATAATAATATTACTATATGAAGCTAAAAGTCATATATTATCACGATCCGGATTTCCCACCCTCAGGAGTCGTGATGGCGCCTACTAATAGGAGCTGAGCGAGCCAATTATCAAATACCTCTTTAGCGAACATTGACAATATTAACAACAATAAAGCGGAAGTTTCAAATATAATTTACTAAAAGAAATGCAGAAGTTTAACAATCCTCTACCCAAGACTGGTGTCACAATACTCACGAATGTCTAGAGAATACTAAATATATACAAGGTTTGAAGGAAATATAAAATTATCTTCTACAGTACAACTATAACAAACTGAATAAAATAGAAAGGACTCTAGGCCTACAGACGTCAGTAAGGCTACCTCGAATGTCCCTGGACTGGAAACTCGCTCCCAGAATGCTACTGCTACTTAAATGCTGCTCCAACCCTGGATCTGTGCAAAAAGATGAACAGAGGGTAGCATCAGCAAAACCGACCCCATGTGCTGGTAAGTGCCTGGCCTAACCCCGGTGAAGTAGTGACGAGTCTAGACCGGACTACCAAACAAACATGTGCAGTTCAAATATATATATACGCAATAGAAGAGAATACAGAAATTTAAAAAGTCAAGAGGGAGGGGAGCATGCTGTAGGGGCTGTAGCAGTTTAGATTACAAGGTCAATAAATAAGGAATGAAACGGTACAACTACAAAGTCAACGAGAGTAATAATCAAAACATGGCACAGAATGTCCCTTAGTGCATTAATAATCAAGACATGATACGGAATGTCCCTTCGTGCATTAATAATCAAGACATGACACGGAATGTTCCTTCGTATATTAATAATCAAAACATGGCACGGAAAGTTCCTTCGTGCATTAATAATCAAAACATGACACGGAATGTTCCTTCGTGCATTAATAATCAAAATATGGTATGGAATGTTCCTTCGTGCATTAATAATCAAAACATGGCACGGAATGTTCCTTCGTGCATTAATAATTAAAATATGGCACGGAATGTTCCTTCGTGCATTAATAATCAAAACATGGCACGAAATGACCCTTCGTACTTAAATATTCAAAATATGGCACGGAATGACCCTTCGTGCTTAAATATTCAAAATATGGCACGGAATGACCCTTCGTGCATAATTACTCTCCCTCACCCAATCAACAATCACAGCCAAACGGGGCGAGGGGATAGACAAACTACATTAAATATACCGGCAAGGGAGAACGAAACAAAACAACTAAATCCCAACAAGGGAGCAACAACAATATGCTCAAACATCCCAACAAGGGAGATAATCAATTAACATGGAAGAGTCATAACAATATCTAAATAAGTACAAACAAGGATCCACGGTCATGCTAGACACCGGTGTATAGATACTCATCACCATGCCTATACATCGTACTCAATATTTAGCAATTAACAAATAACACTCTAATCATCTTCCCTCAAGCCAAAGTTAGATCAAACACTTACCTCAAATGCTCCAAAAAGTAACTCAAGCCTCTAGTATAGCTTTACCCCTCGAATTCGGCTCCAACTCAGTCAAATCTATGAAATAATGACTTTCAATATTAATAATAGCTAAACAAACTAAACCCAATGCGTAAATATGAATTTCCAAGCTTTCTTCCAAAAAATCCAAAATCGAACCCGGGTCCGCTTGGTCAAAACACGAGGTTTGAACCAATTCCATGTCACCCATTCCCCTACGAACCCGGATATACAATTTGTTTTCAAATTCGACCCCAAAATGAGGTCTAAATTAAATAAAATTGAAAAGCCCTAATTCTATCCTTTTCCCCCAATTCTTACTATGAACTACATGACTTAGGTCTAGGAATTTGTTAAAAGATGATAGAAAATGAAGAAAACAAGTTAGATAATACTTACCCAAGAAGCTTTGGTGAAGAAGAGCTCTAAAGATCGCCTATGGGCTGTGGAGAAGATGAGTTCGTGTGTTTTGGGTGAAAACTCCCGTCAATGTTCTGTTTTGGGTATTTAACATCACTGGGCAAAATTGCTCTGTGCGATCGCGGAAAGGGCATTGCAATCGCATAGAGGAAAGGTTTTTAGTCACTGCGATCGCGATGGGGCGAATGCGAACGCATAGAGAAAATATGACTGAGCAAGGAAAATGCTCTATGTGATCGCGAAGTGGACAATGCGATCGCGAAGTGGACAATGCGATCACATAAAGTTGGGAAGGCTGGGCATTGAGATCGCACAAGGGCTGTTGCGATCACATAGAACAAAACTAGGCTCTTGAAATTTTTACACTATGCGATCGCGGGAGAAGCTATGCGATCGCATAGAACAACGTACCAGATATCAGAACTGAGCATTTTCTGCAATTTTTACTAAGTTCAAAACAACCCGAACCACCTCCGAATCACTCCCGAGCCCTCGGGGCTCCTAACCAAACACACACACACTAACTCAACAACCTCATACGAACTTAACCGAGCGATCAAACCGCCAAAACAACATCAAAATCAATGAATCAAACCTCAAAATCATCATTTTCATTCTAACTTTATAAACTTCAAATTTTAGATATCTAGGTCCGAAACACGTCAAATGACGTCCGATTTCAACCAAATTTCACAAAAAGCACTTAAACCATATATAAGACTTGTACCGGGTGTCAAAACCAAAATACGAGTCCGATACCACAGTCGTTTAATCAATTTTCATTTCCATTTTCCTTAATAATTTCAGAAAAATAATTTCACAGAAAAATTTATTTCTCGGGCTCTAGACCTCGGAATTCGAATCCGGGCATATGCTCGAGTCCCATATTTTTTTACGGACCCTCCGGGATCGTCAAATTATGGGTCTGGGTCCGTTTACCAAAAATGTTGACCAAAGTCAACTTTAATCATTTTAAAGCCACATTTTGAAAATTTTCACAGAATTTAACATATAATCTTTTTGGCTACGCGCCCGGAATGCGCACGCAAATTGAGACAAGTAAAAATGAGGTTTTCAAGGCCTCAAAAGTATGGGATGAAAGAGAAAATAGGTGATGACCCTTTGGGTCATCACATTCTCTACCTCTAAAACAATCGTTCGTCCTCTAACGGACAAAAGAAAGAAGTACCTGAGTCGGGAAATAGATGAGGATAATGGCTCCGCATATCAGACTCGGACTCCCAGGTCGATGCCTCAGGAGGCTGACCTCTCCACTGGACATGCACTGAAGGAAAACTCTTGGACCTTAACTTTTCTGCCGGTCTAGAATAGCTACCGGCTCCTTCTCGTAAGACAGATCCTTTTCCAACTGGACAATGCTGAAATCTAACACGTGGGCTGGATCACCGTGATACCTCCGAAGCATGGACACATGAAACACTAGATGCACGGCTGACAAGCTGGGCGGAAAGGCAAGTCTGTAAGCCACCTCTCCCACACGATCGAGAACCTCAACTGGGCTAATGAAGCTAGGGCTAAGCTCGCCCTTCTCCCTAAATTTCATCATGCCCTTCATAGGCGACACTCAGAGCAAGACCCGCTCACCAAACATGAAAGCTACATCTCAAACCTTATGATCTGCATAACCCTTTTGCCGCGACTGAGCCGAATGAAGCCTGTCCTGAATGATCTTGACCTTATCCAAGGCCTCCTGAACTACATCTGTACCCAATAACCGAGCCTCTCCCGGCTCAAACTATCCGACTGGAGACCGACATCACCTACCATACAACGCCTCATATGGAGCCATCTTAATGCTGGACTGGTAGCTTTTGATGTAGGCGAACTCTGCTAAAGGCAAAAACTGGTCCCACGAGCCTCCGAAATCAATGACACAGGCTCGGAGCATATCCTCCAATATCTGAATAGTACTCTCGGATGAATAGGAGACTGCTACAGAAATGAAATACACTAACTTGGTCAGACTATCAACAATAACCCATATCGAGTCAAACTTCTTCTGAGTTAACGGAAGCCTAGTAACGAAATCAATGATAATTCTCTCCCACTTCCACTCGGGAAGCTCAATCCTCTGAAACAAACCACCAGGTCTCCGATGCTCGTACTTAACCTGCTGACAGTGCAACATCGAGCCACATATGCAACAATATCTTTCTTCATCCTATGCCACCAATAATGCTGCCGCAAGTCCTGATACATCTTCACAGCACCCGGGTGAATAGAATACCGAGAACTATGGGCCTCCGCTAAGATCAACTCTCGAATCCCATCGACATTGGACACACAAACTCGCCCCTGCAATCTCAAAACACCATCATCATCTAAGGTCACCTTCTTGTTACCTCCACGTTGCACCGTGTCTCTCAGGACACACAAATGAGGATCATCAAACTACCGATCACGGATATGCTCCAATAATGAAGAACGAGCGACCGTGCAAGCTAACACTCTGCTAGGCTCAGAAATGTCCAACCTCACAAATCGATTGGCCAAGGCCTAAATATCCAAAGCAAGCGGTCTCTGGCTGACCGAAATATAAACAAGACTAGCCATGTTGGCGGACTTCCTACTCAATGCGTCGACCAGCACCTTGGCTTTCCCCCCGGTGATACAAAATAGTAACATCATAATCCTTCAATAGCTCCAACCACCTCCTCTGCCTCAAGTTTAAATCCTTTTTCTTGAACAAGTACTGCAGACTCTTGTGATCAATGTACACCTCACACGTCACACCATATAGGTAATGCTTCCAAATCTTCAAGGCATGAACAATGGCCGCCAACTCTAGATCATGAACCGGATAATTCTTCTCGTGGATCTTCAACTGCCTCGAAGCATAAGCAATGACTCTACCATCCTGCATCAATACTGCACCAAGCCCAATATGGGAAGCATCACAATAAACGGTATAAGGCCCTGAGCCTGTGGGCAAAACCAATATCGGTGCCGTATTCAGAGCTGTCTTGAGCTTCTAAAAGCTCGCCTCACACTCATCTGACCATCTAAACTAGGCAAATCTGGCCATCGGGGCTGCAATAGATGAAAATCCCTCCATGAACCGACGGTAGTAGCTTGCTAACCCCAAGAATACTCCAAATCTCTGTAGCTGATGCTGGTCGAGGCCAGTTCTTGACTGCCTCAATCTCCTTCGGGTCCACCTAAATACCCTCTGCTGATACAACGTGACCCAGAAATGCAACCGAACTCAAGAAGAACTCACACTTTGAGAACTTTAGCATATAACTGACTATCCTTCAAAGTCTGAAGAAACACTCTGAGGTGCGGCTTGTCACACCTCCTTTTTCCGCTACTACACCCCGTGAAGAGGTATAATAAAGGGAGTTATTTCCAACTTGAAGTGACAATCGAAACGGGATTTATTTAAAAGATTCAGAGTCGCCACTTGGGAGATTTATGGTGTCCCAAGTCACCGATTGAATCCCAAATCGAGGAAAAGAATGACTTTGTTAACAGTCCGTGAATTAGAAATCTGGGTAAAGAATTCTGTTAACCTGGGAGAAGGTGTTAGGCATTCCCGAGTTCCGTGGTTCTAGCACGGTCGTTCAACTGTTGTATTTGCTTATATCTGATTTCAAAATATGTTCTAACTTATGTGCCTTTTATTAGTAACCTGCTTTTATTATTATTTTTTATTTTTTAATAAGAATTGCAACGTTGTGAAAATGCATCTCGAACCACGTCGCACCAGTGCACCCGTGGTTTTTGACACATTTCGACTTCGCTGAGATTTAGATTTGGGTCACATAAATGTGCACCCGTATTTAGGAAGGTAATATTAAAATACGCACCTAAAGCAACTACGCATTTATTATCTTTGGGAAAGACCGTGAAATTCGCTGAAACGGTCCTACCGAATTCTAAGTATTTTATATAAATATTTACCGAGGGCCCCGCTATTTATTTATTTTGTTTAGCGAGGCTCATCTCATTTTATTGTTAAAGGGCAAACCTCAAGTAACTATAATTTTCTATCTTTTGTTTATCTCTAATGCTAAAAAAAATTCCTAATCATTTAATATTACCTAATAATTATTACGCCTGTGTCCATGGGATCATATGTATTCATGTCTTAAATTATTTTGGGCTTGAACGCAACACACATGGAAGAGCCATAAGAAGGGAAGGTCTGCAGGTTACTTGGGCCCAGGTCCTGGGCCACCTGTTAAAGTGCCAAAAACAAATGACCTGAAGACAGGCCAATGGCAGAAACCAACGGACTAGGCCCAATGGTTATTTGTGTCAATATCAATTGATCCGGATGTTTTAAACAACTATAACAAAGGAAAACGATACACAGATATTCAAACTAATGAGATGTTGATCATTTAAATTTTTGATTTCATGCTCAAATTATTTTATCTATTCGTCGTCTGATGAGTTCCCAAATAGAGCTAAAATGAAAAACCAGTTGGAGACGTGATACTACTAACACAAAGCATGCTAACTACTTTGATATAATTCAAGCTCACCTTACTAAATCAACACTTAAGTGATTCATGATTTTTTAAAATGAATTACTGTAATCAATATTGATATTTAACATGAACAGGGCATATGCATTAATTATTAGCTCATTTGCAAACGTGTTAATACACCTAAGGATCACAGATTTTCGGAATCATTTTCTGTTTCAGCTATATCTCTGATTTCAGTAGCTAGATTACATAATAATAAAACTATACTATGTCAAGGTGAATGAATGAATATTAGTTCAAATTTAATTACAAAACTCAATTAATGAAACAAAAATTAAATGAACTAAACTATATCTAAACACAGAAAGTAAAACAAGTTAAGCAAGTGAAGAACATGAGATTTCATTACAAACTTCTCAACATCATGTATTATATCACCAAGGTTCAAGACAAGTACATGGATCGGAATTTAACACGAGGAAAAGAGATTAGCACAGCAACAGCAGAATCAATAGCAGATGAAACCAGCAAACTCAGGAAAAGTTCAAATGAAAGCAGCTAATTAACCACAAAATTGTGCTAACACACTCCAAATGCAGTCAATGTTTGATCCCGGACATGCAACACTTTTTCAGCAATTAAAACGACCAAAACTTACTCCAAATGAACCCTAATAACTTCAGAAATTTTGAATATCCAAGTATGGAACAGAAACTAGCAATTGAACTATATTTTTGATCTAGAAATCAATGTAACAGTGATCTCTCTTTTTTTGGTTTTTTTTAGTGATTTTATATTGTTTTTGGATTTTGAGGGTTTGAATTTCAAATCAAATCTGAAGTTGAAGGAGAAAGGATTTTTGGGGGGAATTTAGGGGCTCCAAAAACTTATTTTACAATGCATTTGGATGCCCTTTTATAGGCAACTAAAGTGAGGGATCAAATTTTTGTTTTTCCCTTTTAGTCCTTTAATTAATTTTAAATTCTACCCTTTAATTGTTGACTTGAGACTCAAACAAGTATACACACTTTCTGAAATTTCAATTTACCCCCCTCTCTAGAAGGTTCTAGGATGCTCTTAGCTAAATTATCCCATGTGTATTCCCCATTCTACCCTCACCCTTTTCCTGAATTAACCCCTGATTAACCGAGCTGATGAACCAAACATTTATCTAATACTAATGATGAATTAACAATAAAATGTCCTACCATTACCTAACTGTCCATGAATCAACACTCAATCAAACAAAACTAATCTAATTAGTGATCATATAATCATTCTAACGACCATGATTAATTATCACAGTACACCTTCTAATTGACCTAATCGAGGAAAACAACCAAAAGACTAGATTGAAATAAAATCTAACTCATAAATATACCAATTAACTACAATGAGCATGATAATCAGAGAGAAGAAAACTATTCTATTAAAGTGAACAACTTAGGCGTAAACTATGGAATTAATTGACTCACACTAAGCTAAAACAGGACTCAATTAACGACTAAGCAAGAAAACTATCTAACAAAATTAATAAAGATAGACATAAAAGAGAAGGGAAAAACTCACTGATACAGAATCTCCGGCCAGCTAATAACATCTGAATCTTCCAAGATTCCTGACATGTAACATCCCTAATCGTGTGCTTTCAAAAGAAAACATATGATTAGGGATATTACGGTCCGAAATCACAAAGATTTTGAATTAGGGTTCTTGGTTGAAAAATTTAAAATTGTTATTTGAGCATTTCCGGCCAGAATCGAGGAAAGGAAATTATGGGTTTGGGTTGAGGGAAGTCAGGGGAGTCATTGGTGTGAATTTAGAGCGGTTTGGACAAGGTGGCGTCGTGGCCGGAAAACCTTCCGACGAAGATTCGAGGAGCTATGATGTGATTTGAAAGAAATAGGTAACGGATTCATGATGAGGGAGAAAAGGGGATCTCGTGGTGTTATTTTGGAATGGTTTGGGAGGAGTGGCGTTCGCCGGCGGTGACTAGGGTTTCAGAGATTGGAGGTGTTTTCAGTGATTTTTTTGGAAAAACAGAGTATGGTACGAGCATGAGGGAGAAGAGTCGATGTTGGGGTGTGATTTTGAGGGATTTTGGAGATGGGCCGCCGCCGTGGGCGATTTCCGGCGACGGCAGACGACGGCGTTACATAGGGTATTCTGAGAGGGTTTGGGGACGAAGACTTGGGGGGGGTGGTGGTCTCATTCCATCCTTTTTATATTTATTGACCCCGACTTCGTGGTCGTTAGATCAATAGACTTCGATGTCCTAGATTAAAGTTAGATCAAAACGGGGTCGTTTTGGGTTGACAGGGATTGGGTCGGGTGGTGATCATTTGGTATTGGGTTGGGGCGGTTTGTGTAAAATGTTTGGGCCATTGGCTTTTGGGCTAACCAGCCTTTTTGTTTATTGTTGATTTTTATTTCTTTTCACTTCTTTTGTTTATTTTTGTTTTCATTTTGTATTTTTATATTTTTTCTAATTTTATTAAAACGCTAAAAACAAATTAACACTAAAGATTAGATTTCCTAATTCCTTATCCATTAATTTCTAATTAAAATGCAAACTAAGATATTTTTAAACTAAAAATGCAAGATGGGCCATTTTTGTTATTTTCTTTGTATTTTGTTCTAAAACAAATTAATACTAATTAATACTAAAATGTGAAATTAAATTTCTAAATGCAAATGCATATTTTTGTATTTTTTTATATGAATTATCATGCAACAAATCAACACAAAATTCACAAAAAATTGTCAAATCATTTTATTTGAAATTTTTGGAATAATTTGCTTAGGGCAAAAATCACGTGCTCACAGCTGCCCCTCTTTGCCCGGAAATATGAAGAGTTTTCGTGCAAAGACAAGTGAGCGGAAATGAGTGATTTTTGTCCGTTCGCATATTCCGTGTGAAGCATTTTGAAAGAGCTGACCGCACCCTGCTTCAGAGGCTGCCTACATATCCCGGGCTAAACAGGAATCAGGTCAGTGTAGTTCGGGAAGGTTTGGTAGCTGGGACTACCAGGAGCTATGATTTCACTGCTGTTGTTGTTGCTACTACTCGCTGAACTC
>MU732179.1:14115-26756 GCA_026770625.1 Nicotiana glauca
AACTCCTAACAATTATGAACCTAAGTTATATCTTTCAAAGGTATTACTTCTACTACATTGTTATCAAAGAGGTCTTAACTACTCCCCATTATTCAGGAGAGTCCTGACAACTTCTAGTTAAAAGACAATTTTAACCTAAATTATATCTACTAAAGGTACGACTTCTACTATATCTTGTTATTTAGACTGACCTTAAAACTATCCCATTATTCAGGAGGGTCCTGAAAACTCTTAATTGAAACCTATTGCAAACTTTGAAACAAACTTATATTCCTTTGTGGTACATTTATGCTAGGTTATGCTTCTCACTATTATTTTGAAATTTAAACTAAATCCCATTTTTCAGGAGGGTCCTGAGAAATCATACCTGTTTGGGTCATGCCTTTTCTTACGGACGGTTTTTTTTCGAAGAAAACAAAATTTCTGCCCTTGTTTCAATCAAAGAAAAATCTTGTCAGTTTAAAATGTGGTTAGCTGCTGGCATTCTTGTTGGCCATGTTTCTGCTTCCAACTTTGCTCTGACTTGCTTCCTTGGACTTGCTTTGAAATGCCTCGACTTCCCGGCTGACTTTCAACCCTCTGACTTTGATGACCCAAATGTTTTATCCCATATTGCTGCTTTATGTTTCTGTCCCCTCTTGTGAAACTTTGCTTTTCCCCCACAATTATCTGATTATCCTACTGATGGGATTTCCATTGGTCCTTCATGCTTTACTTTCTTTTGATATGTTCCAACCTTGTTGTGCCATACAACTGGGAAGCTAGTAGTTAGCCTTGACATCCTTCTTTTGTTTTTGAATAGTACTGACACTTAAATATCTTATAGACAGACTCCAAGAGGATGAAATGCAATGACCTCGAAGGTTAATGATAGAAAGACTCTGAAAATGAAGAGAAAAAGATAAGACTTATCTGAGTGGAACGACTGGTACCATTGATCGTGCCATGCATTTTGGATTAACCAGCCTAGTCTTGTCCATCCAGTCAACTTTCTATTGCCATACTTTGTTGTTCCATACTTCCATAACCCGACTTTCGCCAAAACCCAAACCTTGCTTGTCTTTCCATGTTTCGAGTACCTTTCAACCATAGACTTCTTTCATTTGCCCATCTGAAAAATCACTTTCGCCTTACAGTGCCCGTGAGGGTTTTCACCAATAAGACTTTCTCATTTTTATTTCTCTCCAAACTCACTTTGCCTTACGGTGCCCGTGAGGGTTTTCACCAATAAGATTCTCTCATTTTTATTTCTCTCAACTCACGTCGCCTTATGGTGCCCGTGAGGGTTTTCACCAATAAGACTCTCTCATTTTCATCATTTTTCTTCCGGCATCAGAGTGTTGTCCCTAACATGAATCACTTTACCTGCTCGTATTGGCATTTCTTAAGATTGATCAGAAGGTCTTTCTTTGGACCGTAATGTGGTTTTTGGATGGGTTTTAGAAAGAAGGGTATAGAGGCTCAAAATAATTCAACATGGGTTCGAAATTACAACTTTCGGAATCATATTTCTCGCAACAAATACAACTTATGCCCCAGTTTCCTTCTTGGGGTTTTTTGGACTTTTATTTTGTTGTGACTGAACCTCAGAGAGAGGCTGCCTACGTACCCTTTCGGGATCAAGTCAAATGTAGTTCAGGTCATAAAATTGCTTCGTTGTTGCGATGTTTCCTTTCTTTCCATTCTTCTTTTCTTTCTTTTTCACTTCTTTTCCTTTCTTTTTGTTTTCTTTCTGTTCTTTTTCTTTTCCTTTTCTTTTCTTTTCTTTCTTTTTCTATCTCTTCTTCTTTTTTCTTTTCTTTTCTTTTCTTTTTCTTTTCTCTTCTTTCTTTTCACTATTTTTCTCCTGTTTCTCCACTTAATTTCATCGCTTAGGTTTTCGAGTTTTGTTATTGATTCCGAAAGAGGGATACGAAAGAAAATAGAATAAAGCTCAAAGGGATAACAAAGAATAAAGTGTTTGGATAGTAGAACAAAATTCCTTCGTCATTTTAATCTCAAAACATGCCAAATATAATTGGGTATATAAAAATAAAGAAATCATACATAATATCTCTTGACTGCATCAGAGTTGATAGCCATTTCTACGCATTTTCCTTCCACATCTGTTAGATACAATGCACCATTGGACAACAATCGGGTTACAACAAATGGCCTCTGCCAGTTGGGGGCGAATTTTCCTTTTGCTTCAGCCCAATGAGGTAAGATACGCATCAACACCAATTGCCCTACTTCAAACTTTTGCGGACGTACTTTCTTGTTATATGCTCTTGCCATTCTCTGTTGGTATAACTGTCCATGACATACTGCTGCTAATCTCTTCTCATCAATCAAGCTCAATTGTTCCAAACGGGCTTTGACCCACTCATCATCATCAATTTCCGCTTCGGCAATAATTCGAAGGGATGGTATTTCAACTTCTGCAGGTATCACCGCCTCTGTACCATATACCAATGAATAAGGAGTTTCCCCTACTGAAGTGCGAACATTAGTGCGATAGCCTAACAAAGCAAAAGGTAATTTCTCATGCCATTGCCTGGATACTTCCACCATTTTCCGAAGTATCTTCTTGATGTTCTTGTTAGCTGCGTCGACTGCTCCATTAGCCTTAGGATGATATGGGGTGGAATTGTGGTGCGTGATCTTAAACTGCTGACATGTTTCTGCCATCATATGGCTGTTGAGATTGGCACCATTGTCTGTGATAATCACCTTCAAAATTTCGAATCGACAAATGATATTTTAATGCACAAAATTGACCACTACCTTCTTGGTTACTGATTTGAAAGTTTTCGCTTCGACCCACTTAGTGAAGTAATCAATGGCTACCAGAATAAACCTGTGCCCATTAGATGCTGCTGGCTCGATTGGCCCAGTGACATCCATCCCCCAAGCAACGAAGGGCCATGGTGCCGATATTGTATGCAACTCAGATGGTGGAGAATGAATCAAATCTCCGTGTACCTGGCATTGATGACATTTACGCACAAAATTGATACAAGCCAGTAATAACCTACTCGGAGAATCTTCTTTGCCAATACATATCCACTCATATGAGGTCCACAAACTCCCGCATGTACCTCGGTCATGATAGTTGTAGCTTGTTTAGAATCTATGCACCTCAATAAACCAAGATTTGGAGTTCTTTTGTACAAGACCCCTCCACTGAATAAAAATCCACTTGCCAAGTGTCTAATGGCTCTCTTTTGATCCCCTGTGGCCTGTGCCAGATATACTCCCATTCTGAGGTATTCTTTGATATCATGAAACCACGACTTACCATCAAGCTCTTCTTCTACCATATTATAATAGGCATGCTGATCTCGAACTTGAATCTGTAACGGGTCCACATAAGCCTTATCTGGGTGATGCAACATTGACGCCAAAGTGGCCAAAGCGTCAGCAACTTCATTATGAATCCTTGGAATGTGCCTGAAATCTATTGACTAAAACCGTTAACAAAGTTCATGCAAACATTACCGGTACGGTATGCGCTTTAAGTCTCGTGTCTCCCATTCTCCCTAAATCTGGTGTACCAAAAGATCCGAGTCGCCCATGGCCAAGATCTCCTAGACACCTATGTCTATAGCCAACCTTAAACCCAAGATACATGCCTCGTATTCAGCCATGTTATTGGTGCAGTAATAGCGAAGTTGAGCTGTAACAGGGTAGTGCTGCCCTGTTTCAGAAATAAGTACCGCTCCTGTCCCAACGCGTTTGGCATTGGCAGCCCCATCAAAGAACAACTTCCACCCCGGTTTTTCATCTAGTTCTGATTCCTCGATATGCATTGTCTCCTCATCAGGAAAGTATGTTTTCAAAGGTTCATATTCATCATCAACGGGATTCTCGGCTAAATGATCAGCCACTGCTTGTGCTTTCATCGCAGTACGGGTCACGTAGACAATATCAAATTCTGTGAGCAAGATTTGCCACTTTGCGAGCCTCCCTGTGGGCATGGGCTTCTGAAAAATGTACTTAAATGGATCCAACTGCGAGATGAGATAGGTAGTATATGACGACAAGTAATGTTTCAATTTCTGCGCAACCCAGGTTAAAGCACAAGATGTTCTCTCAAGCTGAGTATACTTTACCTCATAAGATGTGAACTTCTTGCTGAGGTAGTAAATTACCTGTTCTTTCTTTCCAGTGACATCATGCTGCCCTAGTACATAGCCAAAAGAGTTATCCGAAACTGTCAGATAAAGGATCAAGGGTCTTCCCGGTTCTGGCGGAACCAATACAGGTGGACTAGCCAAATACTCTTTAATCTTGTCAAAGGCTGCCTGACATTCATTCGTCCATCTGATCGCAGCATCTTTCTTCAACACCTTAAAGATTGGCTCGCGAGTCGTTGTAAGTTGGGCAATGAACCTGCTGATATAATACAACCTGCCGAGCAAACTCATCACTTGTTTCTTGCTCTTTGGCAGTGGTAATTCCTGGATGGCTTTGATTTTGGACGGGTCTAACTCAATACCACGTTGACTTACCACAAACCCCAACAACTTCCCTGACGGGACTCCAAATGCACACTTCAGTGGATTTAGTTTGAGATTGTACCTGCAGAGTCTCTGGAAAAACTTCCTTAGGTATTTAACATGATCATACTGCTTTCTTGACTTTATAATTACATCATCTACATAGACTTCGATTTCCCGATGTATCATATCATGGAACATGGTGGTCATCACCCTCATGTATGTTGCCCCTGCATTCTTCAACCCAAATGGCATAACCCTATAACAATATGTTTCCCAAGGCGTGATGAATGCCGTCTTTTCCGTATCTTCCTCATCCATCAAAATCTGGTGATAGCCTGCATAACAATCCATGAAAGAACCAATCTCATGTTTGGTACAATTTTCAATCAATATATGGATGTTTGGCAGTGGGGAATTGTCTTTTGGACTCGCCTTATTGAGATCACGGTAATCAACACACACTCTGGTCTTTCCATCCTTCTTTGGTACAAGCACAACATTAACTAACCAGGTGGGATATCGGGTAGCCCGAATGACCTTCGCATCAAACTGCTTGGTGACCTCTTCTTTGATTTTCACACTAATATCTGTTTTAAATTTCCTCAGCTTTTGCTTGACAAGAGGGCATGCTAAGTAAGTGGGCAATTTGTGGACCACCAGATCGGTACTTAAACCCGGCATATCGTCATATGACCATGCAAAAACATCTTTGTACTCAAACAACAATTTGATTATCTCTTCCTTGAACAGGGCTTCCAAATGGACACTTATTTTTGTTTCCCGAACATTATCCTGATCCCCCAGATTAATTGCCTCTGTGTCATTCAAATTAGGTTTGGGGTTTTCCTTAAATTAACTTAATTCTTTACTAATTTCTTCCAAGTCTTCCTCGTCATCATATTCTATCGCATCATCACACTCAATTTTTACTATTTCACATTGATTATCAAGACTAGGCCGGAAACTCCTCATGCATGACATATCATTGAAACCAGCATAAAAGGGACTGACAAGAGAGAAAAGAAAAACAAAAATAAAGGCTATCAGGAATAAGGAGAGAAGGAAATTGCATTTTATTAAAATTGTAAGATAACAAGGTTTAACTCATCCAAATGGACGGAACATAGCAATCCGAATTACAACCTTGGAAATAATCCAGATTTAATACTCAAAGGAAAATCAAAAACTAACTACCATGACTCCTTCCGAGTAGGAAGAGGAGTAGCTTCCCAGTTATTAAGCTTGGCCTGAGACCCCACGAACTGTACATCAATTTTACTCGGACCTTCGCCTGCTTCCAACATATTCACCTCATCAAACAACCTTTCGAACCTCTCGATCAACTCCTTGTCGGGTTCTATTACCACAGAATTTGGCATTGCTGTTGCTGGGCGCCTTTTAGTACCAGACCGGACAAAAGAACGGGAAAGGCGAGGAATAGGTTTTGGAAGGGTCCACACTCTTTTCTTCATCTTTTTGGATCTCCTTATGTCAGCAGCAGTGGGTTTGAAACCTAACCCGAAAGTATCAAGATTGCCAGGAAGAGACACCGGCTGTATGATGCCCTGGAGTGAAGCACCCAAACCCTTTCCGGGTAAGAATCCATTCCTTATCATCTCTGACGCTACCATGACAGATGCAGCAGCTACCTTTGGCCTAGGAACACACTCCCCTTCCGGGATTTTAACAACTGACACTGTGTCCAAGACTTGGTACACCCACGGACCTTTGTCGTCTTCAACTTCCTCGAAGGGTGTAATAGCATTACAAGAATTGTCCTCCCCATGGACCACAATCTCTTGCCGATCCCATTCAAATTTGACCATCTGATGCAAAGTAGACGGCACTGCCTTTGCGGCATGGATCCAGGGTCGTCCCAATAAAATATTGTAGGAAACAGCAACATCGAGCACTTGAAACTCCATAGTGAATTCCACTGGTCCTATTGTTAGCTCCAACACAATATCTCCCACTGTGTCCTTGCCTCCTCCATCAAATCCCCGTACATAGATCTATTTTTATGGATTCTTTCACTGTCAACTTTCAACTTTTTTAGGGTGGAGAGAGGGCAAATGTTTGCACCAGACCCATTATCAATTAACACCCGAGTGACCACAGAATCTTCACACTTCATAGTAAAGGGCTCTATTATGTTCAGTTCCTTCCAATGACAACTCATCATCGGAGAATGTAACCCTGTTAACCTCAAAAATCTTGTTTTCTATCTTTTCAAGATGGTTGACGGAAATCTTATCTGGCACATGAGCTTCATTCAGAATCTTTATCAACGCCCAGCGGTGTTCATCCGAATGGATCAATAAAGACAGTAATGATATCTGTGCTGGAGTTTTCCTCAATTGTTCCACGATTGAATAGTCCTCATCTTTTTCAAAAATTCTTCAGCTTCTTCTTTAGTAACAACTCTCTTTACCGGTACCGGATTGACTTTAGCTGTTTTAACCTTTCTCAATTCTTCAGGGGCAAAGCATCTCCCTAATCTAGTCAACCCATGAGTTTCGCACACTTATTCTTTAACTTCTTTTCCTCTGTACATCACAGTCACCCGGTCATAATTCCACGAGACAGCTTTTTCACTAACCACCGGCAACTGAGTCACCGGTTTAATGATAACCGGTTCTATGCGGGCGCCCTTTACAACCAACACAGGCTTAACAACTGCTCCTGGTATCGTCACTTTAACAGGTTCTGGTTTCACTATCATCACTGGTTCACTGACTGTCTGTTCCACTGCAACCAATTGTGAGCACGTGATTTTTGCCCTATATATGAGTTATTCCCATAAACTTCAAACAAAAGATTTTTCCTATTTTTACAATTTTTGTTAATATTAGTTGCATTTTGTGTTAATTAGTTGCATAATAATTCACATTAAAAATACAAAAATATGCATTTGCATTTAAGAATTTAATTTCACATTGTAGTATTAAGTAGGTATTAATTCATTTAAAGAAAATTACAAAATAATAGCTTTAGGCCATGATAATTGTTGCATTTTGTGATCTTTTAAGCAATGTTAGAAATTAATTTGGTTTTGTTTTTTACAAGAGTCATAAAAAAATATACACAAAGTAAAAATATATACAAAAGGAAATAAGAAATAAATAAGCCAAAGAAGAAAGGAAATAATTCGGGCCTAGCCCAAATCAAATTACCTATATCATTAAATCCACTGACCCAAGCGCCCAGCCCAAAATGCCCCAAACCCGTTTCAGCCCTAGTTCCCCCCCCAAAACGACGCCGCAAGAGCGTCCACTGATCTTGGCCTTTCATTTTAAGTGGTCCAACGGCCACAATTAATAATCAAGAATATAGGTCTAAATAATACATTACCCTAGCAAACAAAGAACAGTGTCTTCTCTCTTCTACGCTTCACACACCACCCGTAATGCTGCCGCCGGAATTCACCCCACGGTGGCGGCCGACGTCCAATGGTGCCCAAATTCACGCCATCTCCCCTCTTTCATCCCCTCGTTTCAAACCCTCCATTAGTTTTCTTCGAAGATCACCCAAACGCCCCAAAAAGGTCAAAACCCTAGCGCCGCCACCGCCGTGTATGGCGGCGCTGACCCCAAAACTCCAGTAAAATACACAATACAACATCTACCTCTCCCCTTGATCCCTAATCTATCAACAAACCCCTCTAAATTGACTAAGAACCTCCCCGAATCCAAGAAAGAGGGTAGAACTTCCAAGAATTCAAGTTTTTGCCGAGTCCCTGAGTGCGATATTGGGGTTCAAGTAGCAAAGAGATGACTCGTTTGTTCTCTAATAAAGACGAGCAGTCTTCCGAGGCTCAGGTCGGATTTTCCAACTTCTGCTCCAGATATTATAGGTGAGGTTTTCGAGCCTTTCTTTATTTTTCCTTTAAATAAATGACTTGTTTATCGGTTAGTCAATTCAGAATTAGTTAAACAACTTCTTAGGATTAGTTAATCTCTTGGCGGGGTATCATTGTTACAATTCAGATTGAGGGGTGATATGTCAATAAGATTGTATTTGATTTGGATTTAATTAGCCATTAGTTACATTTTGGTTTAATAGCTTGCCGGTTTAGTTGTAGTATGATTGATTGTTAGTTTGATAAGTTGACTAATTAGGTCTAGAAACTGTTCGTTTGATTAATTTTGATAATTACTTCTGATTAATTTTCATTTGTTTAAATCCTGTTAGTTTGGTTTCAAATTCTGGTTTGTTTCAATGATATTAGCTTTAGCTTTGATGTTGGTTATAGCTGATGAAAATTAGGGTAAAAAGGGTTGGGATTGGTTTAAGGTAATATTGGTAATTCTAAGTATAAAGTGAGGGTATGGTAGGAATTTCAAAATAGGCTGGTAGTAATTTCAGGGAACTTAAGGGGTACTCTGGGCATAGGAAAATGGCAGGATCATTAAAAATGGTAAATATTAAAAGGAAGTGAGGGTAGAATAGGAATTCCAAAGGAAAAGGAATATGGTAGAAGTAACTAGAACCTTCTAGATTGGGCTTTAATGTAAGTTTTAATAAACTAGATGTAGTAACTTGTAAGACAAGTCAAAAAATAAGAGGTAAAAAATGGAAATAACGTAGGGACTAATATGTAAAATGAAAATCTGAAATTTCCTCCCATTTATACCTATAAATAGGCAGTAATTCTGCTTAATTCAGAAGTTTTGAGCACCCAAATAATTCTCAAAAAATATCTACTCAATTCTAGATCTGAAATTTAGATTTCAGATCCCCATTTCTTCTTTTAGATCTAAAATTGCCTTTCAAAATCCAGAAATAACTGAAAATCAGTAGAAACCCCAAAAATATACTATTCATTGAATGTTTTAGCTCAATCTTAACTTGTAAAGGTCTGATTTGGTGCTGTTTGAAGATCAATGCTAAATTAGAGTAGAATCGAATGAATCCAGAATTTTTATAGCCACATTTTGATCACTGTCCAGTCCTAATATGATGTGGAACAATTTGAAGTTGATTTTGGTTTAAAATTACTCCTACATTGGTCATGAACCACTGCTGATCTGCTGTTGCAATTTGTTACTGTCACTGATCCATCTCTCCTTCTATTTCTTATTTTCAGGTACACATTCCAAGTTATATTAATGTATCTCATTCATGTTGATATATGAATAAGAAACTGAAACTAGTTTGTTTTTTACTTCAAATCTATTGCTTCAGTGTATTGAGATTATTATATTGATATTTTGTGTTAGCATTGTTGTGATTACAATTTGAATGATTGACCATGTAATAATGGGACTGTTTTCTATATGGATTATGAGACTATGATATTGTTAGTGTTAACATAGCAATTAGTTTGTTATTCTGTTGCT
Source organism: Nicotiana glauca (assembly GCA_026770625.1). NCBI lineage: Eukaryota > Viridiplantae > Streptophyta > Magnoliopsida > Solanales > Solanaceae > Nicotiana > Nicotiana glauca. Next base: position 23,939 of record MU732179.1, read on the forward strand.
GAAGTTACATGTATTACAGTTTAATAAGTGCTGTTTTCCTGATAGGTATCAAAAGTGGCCTAATAGTTAAGCCTTCGTATATACTTAAATTTGAAAGTCAGTTTCGTGTTTCAATATCACTTCGTGCATTTTAATTCATTGGAAAGGACTATCTAATTGGTTAATTCTATAAATTTGATCCCTCACAGTAAGAGCAATGTTCCTATGAACGTGGTTGCCTCCACTGGCTTTAATTATAGATCAACAATGTTTGTTTTATGATTCATAGACATAGGATTCACTTGGTTGCTAATCAAAAAATCAGGCAAAAAATCCGTAAAAATAGTGTGAGCGTTTTTCATTGTAAGAGTTCGATCTATGCTTCACTTCTCTAGGCCCAATGGTTTGGGCTCAGCCACCCAATGGCCATCTCACCCACTATTCTTAAATTGGGTTGAAAAATGTTAAAAAGAGGGCCCAAGTCGCAGGCCCATTCAATTTAATACACGTTGGATTAAGTACTAAACCTAAGTGTGAAAGAAGATGAATTATCTTGGGTTTGTTAGGTCTAATTTGTAGTGTTAGGTTATTGGGTAAAGTAGCGGGTTCAAGTTAAGAGGATTAATCTTTTTGTTTGATCCGGGCTTGAACTCGGGGCCCAAATGTTATAATAGAAATTAGTAAATTGTTTCTTTCATTATTAGAGACAAAAACAAAAGTAGAAAATATAGTTGCTTTCGGTTTGACCTTTAAAAATGAGCCGAGCCTCGCCAAGATTAAAGAAAAACATAATTGTGGTGCCCTCATCAATCACTTACTAAAATACTTAGTATCCGGGATAGGCCGTTTAGTGAATTTCACGGCCTTCCCAAAAGATATAACACGTTAGCCGCTTTAGGTGCGATTTTTAATAATATTACTTTCCTAATACGGGTGTGCATTTCATGCAACCCAAATCCAAGTCCAAAAATGTCGAATGAGAATGTGTCGAGGATCCAGGTGCATTTCATGTGACATGATCTGAAAACACGTTCTTAAACGACATTCACTTTCTTAAATAAAAATAATTTGACAAAAGCGGTAATTAATTCTAAAAATTCACAAATAGGATAACATGTATTAAAATCAAATATTTTAGCCAAATATGATAGTTGAGCGACCGTGCTAGAACCACGGAATTCGGGAGTGCCTAACACCTTCTTCCGGGTTAACAGAATTCCTTACCTGGATTTCTGGTTCGTGACTGTTGAACCGAGTCAAACCCTTCCTCGATTCGGGATTCAAACCGGTGACTTGGGACACCATAAATCTCTCAAGTGGCGACTCTGAACCTTTTAATAAAAACGAATCCCGTTTCGATTGTCCTTAAATTGGAAAAACTCCTTTATTACTATATCTCTTCCCAAGGTGTAGTAAAAGCCGATAAAGCTTCGAAAAAAGGAGGTGTGACACCAATACCTTCCCACCAATCAATTTCTCATTTGCTTTATTCTCGCTTGCCTTAATCATCATCACAGTTTGCGACGGCTTCTTGTATTCTCCCTTCTGCACTAACTTAATCATGTGAGTCTCATGATGAGTTGGTAATGGATTCTGAGTGATATTGGGAGTCTCCCGAGCCTGTACTTCAATTCTCCGTGTATCAATAAGTTCCTGAATGGCAGTTTTCAGATGCCAGCATTTCTCTGTATCATGACCTGGCGCTCCTGAGCAATACTCATAATTTACTGAATGGTCCAGGTTCCTTGGGGGAGGATGTGCTATTTTTGGTTCAATTGGGTTCAGCATGCCCAACTGTCTTAATCTATGGAACAAACTGGTATAAGATTCTCCTAACGGAGTGAAAGTCTTCTTTTTTTGCAATCTATCATTCTTGGCAGCAAGATTGGGTCGGAAACCGGCTCCGCTGGGATTTCTGTAGGTTCTCGGAGGTGGGTACGTGTTTTGGGTATGGTAGGTGTTTTGTGGGGTGGGTGTACGCCAGGGTGCCTGAGGTTGAGGATAAGTTTGGGCGTGGTGAACTGAGAAGTGAGGAACGGGAGGTGGGTAGTAGTGTTTTGGTGGGCCATATGGGGTGTGTGGGTAGGTTTGGGGATGTGGGCGAGGCTGGTGATAGTATGGTGAAGGACCCTTGGACCATGCTCTCGACTCCACCACTGTAACTTCTTCCTTTTTCTTCTTCCCCAATACCTCTCCAGTGCTAGTCTGGATGGCCTGGGTAGTTGCTTTTATTGCAGAATAACTCATAATTTTGTTGGACTTCAAACCTTTTTCCACCATGCTTCCCATTTTCACTACTTCATTAAATGTTTTCCCAACTGCTGACACCAGATGTCCGTAATAAGTAGGCTCCAAAGCCTGCAGAAAATAATCCACCATTTCACCCTCTTTCATCGGAGGATCGACCCTCGCGGCCTGCTCCCTCCACCGAAATCCATACTCTCTAAAACTTTCTCCAGGTTTCTTCTCAATCTTGGTCAATGAGAGACGATCGGGGACAATCTCAAGGTTGTATTGAAAGTGGTTTGAAAATTCTTGGGCCAAGTCATCCCATGTGTACCATCGGGCATGATCTTGCCTTTTGTACCACTCTAAAGCCGCTCCACTGAGACTTTGGCTAAAGTACGCCATTAACAATTCATCTCTTCCTCCAGAACCCCTCATCTTGCTACAAAATCCCCTCAGATGGGATACGGGGTCGCCATGTCCATCATATTTATCAAGCTTTGGTAACTTGAAACCCGCAGGCAGTTGGACGTCGGGAAACAAGCACAAGTCTTTATAAGCGACACTCACCTGTCCTCCTAGACCTTGCATATTTCGAAATGATTGTTCCAAG
>MU732179.1:27760-38239 GCA_026770625.1 Nicotiana glauca
ATGTAAAATAGAAACAAAATGTTTTTGGAATTTTCAATTTTACTAATAGCAAACATTTCAAATACAAGGACTCAAAACTAACACGTGAAGATAACTAACATACTCTAAATGATAAAATGAGCTACAAACTCCATCAACAACTATTCTACTGTAGACTGACTTGAAATGAAAATACAGAATCAAACAACTGATACACTTTAGTAAAAATACAGACTTTAATGATGGTCATGAATACATTAAAGCTCCTGGTGCCCACAGGACATCGTTCGGTCTCACCGCGGGCCTATGTGCAAGTTCCCCTTTGAGTCTGTCCAGGTCACTCATTATTTGTTTCACAAATATCATCACTGAGGCAAAGAAGGTAGTCTGAGTCATATTCTCGCACATTTGGCATTTTCTGGTGATGTGTTGAGCAATAGCTAGGATTCTTTCTCTGATTATGCCTTTTTCTTGAAGCAACTGCCCTATCTGTTCGGCCTTGGCCTCCAAAGTCTGCTGATTTCTCTCCTGAAGTTGTTGCAGATCCATTTCTAATTGTGCTAAAGCTGTATAGCAGTGTTCCCTTTCAACCTTGAACTCTTTTGCTTATTTTCTCATTTTGTTTTCTGCAGTAATGACCTTTTCCCTCAATTTGACAACCTCATTATCATGTTCTTTTTTCAGCTGCTGAATCATGGGGGCTCGTTCCTCTGCGTTTTTAATCAACTGTCTTCGAACCCCAGCTAGTTCCTTTTCTTCTTTGTTGAGGTCGAAACTGTAATCATTTACTTTTTGCCTTAAATTGTCTATAAGCTTTGCATCTTTGGCATTCCTAACATGGTTTTCCGCCGCTATCTTCATTTTCTGGATTTGGGCTTGTAAGGCTTCATTTTCTTTGGCCAATTTCTTTTTCTCGCCCTCATCAGCCACAGCTTGCACACTGTTTTCAAACTTAAGATCTTGGACTTGTTTTTCTAGCTCGCTTATTTTTGCCATGTACTCGTTCTCTTTGGCTAGCCAAGCCCACTATTCTCTTGATGATTAGGCAAACTCCTGGATGTGAGGTCTTTTAGCTGGCCTTTCATGCTCACATTCTCTCCTATACCAAAGCAGAGTATGCGGGCGACACTTCACATTTGGCCTGATCCTTTATGCAAGTATCTGACTTCAAGTATTGGCATTCATTCCAAATCTGGCGGACGTTTGCTTCAGGGAATTGTCCATCAGGACTAATCTCAACTACCTGAGTACTAAGATCACCGTCCTTCAGCACTATCTGGCATCTTCCAAGCTGCCTTAAAACCCGATATGGAGCATAAGGCTGAATGCTTTTGAGACCCTTCAAGAGAATATGCGGCCTTGCTGCTGGCATGTATATGATTTCATTAACAGGCAGCCATCCAAGAGTCCATTCTATTTGACTAGCAGTGAGGGACCGAAAGTATGCTGTCCAACCCGTGAATCCTTCCGGCAAAGTGACCCCTTTAATCCTCTTGTAGAACTCTTCTATGCATGTTTTCTCTGGAGACCCATTGCTCAAAAACTGAGGAGGATGGCATAGGTGCTCAGTTATCCACATTTGCAGCAGTAGATTGCATCCCTCGAAGAAGTCTTTCCCGGCCTTACAGGCTGTAAGAGCGCGGAAGATATCGGCTAATATCATAGGTGCAATAGTGCTTTTGTCTTGAGTCATTAGAGTACTGACGACCCCGGCTATTTTTATGTCAATGTTTCCATCTTTCCTTGGAAATACCACTAGCCCTAGAAAAGCCACCATGAAAGCGACATGCCTATGCTCCTCCCATTTTTGGCGGTTTCCATTACTACATATCTTGCTTTCCGGGTTATTGAACCCCCCGATGTGGCCATATCTATGGTATATGAAGTGTGGGGTGCAAAAGCCATTTGCCAGATCTGCGTTGTAAACCGTCCTACGTGTCTTCAGAGAGTCTAAAAATCTATGCACGACTATAATTCTTGGGGCCACTAAATACTTTTCTTTTAAAGGAACCTCATCTTTCCCGATGTACCCAGCCATTTCTTCTAGTGTTGGGGTAAGCTCGAAGTCTGAGAAATGGAACACATTGTGTGCCGGGTCTCCTCCCATTTTTGGTGATTTCCATTACTACATATCTTGCTTTCCAGGTTATTGAACCCCCCAATGTGGCCATATCTATGGTATATGAAGTGTGGGGTGCAAAAGCCATTTGCCAGATCTGCGTTGTAAACCGTCCTACGTATCTTCAAAGAGTCTAAAAATCTATGTACGGCTACAATTCTCGGGGCCACTAAATACTTGTCTTTTAAAGGAACCTCATCTTTCCTAATGTACCCAGCCATTTCTTCTAGTGTTGGGGTAAGCTCGAAGTCTGAGAAATGGAACGCATTGTGTGCCGGGTCCCAAAACGTCACTAGTGCTCTGATAATATCTCCCCGAGGCACAATTTCTAGCAAACCGGTAAGCCCTTTCAAATATTTCTTGACTTCATCTTGCCCTTCGCCTCCTAAATCACTCCACCACAGACGTAACTCCAAAGGGATCTTATTCATGATTGATAAAGGTTTATTTTGAGTCGTGCTCATCCTGCACATTTATTAAGGTGATTTAATCATTATTTGTCTTAAAGGCACAAACTGACACTATTATTCTTATTCAAATTTCTAATTTCAAACAAATCCAGTTTTGCAAATACGGCCTTTCAACACTTCTGGTGAAGATTTCAAGGCTGTGCCCGCAAACCGTTTTAAAATAACTCGGGGTAGCTATTCTTGTAAAAACAGGCTTCCGGCGCCCGTTTGGGGACATTCGGCTTATTTTGAACAAGAATGGCGTCACCCGACTTATTGGATAAAAATTAAAATTTTGGCATTTTTGGCTTTTTTTGTAAAAGGGGTGGTTGGACCCGATGAGGGTTGCCTACGTATTTCACATTTGGTGAGAATCAAACCGGCATAGTTCGGAAAAATTAACGAACTATTTTAAAATAAGACTCTTTTTCATTTTTATTTTTGGCATTTAAAAAGCAAATAACAAAACTTCTTTTAAAAGCAATACTTTTTTTTTATTTTTATTTTTCATGGCAAGACAAACTATTTTCCTTTTCTATTTTTTTTTTGAAAACAAGACAAAATAACGACTCTTTTTTCCTTTTTCATTTTCAACAAACAAATAAACAACCTATTTTTCCCAAACTAAAATAAAGACTCTTTTTCTTTTTATTTTTCTGCGAACAACTTCCAAAAATAAAGACCTTTTTTTTATATTTTTCCTTTGCTTTTAGTAAAACAAATCTATTAAAAACAAAATATTTCCATTTTTTCATTTTTTTGAAATTTCGCAAGAGTTTCGACATCATTTAGGCATCGGTTTTTTCTAAAACTAAATAATTAATTCTTTACACCGCTATTTCTCTCTTTTCTCTTTTTCTTAATTTCACAAAATTTCAATGTTCAAAAGCTGGTCAGCGTGCGGGCCCGAGACAAATAAATGTAACACGTAAAATGCATCGTGGTGGTCGTTTCACTTCCGGTTACCTGTCCTAGACGGACCCAACCCCTGTGTTGAGTCCCCTAAGTCATATGCACGTGATGCAAATAAGCGTTCATACTAGGGATCCGGCATGAAGTCAAGTTATTCTAGGTTCAAATCCTGGGTATGTGTTCTAGACTGTGTACCCGAGTGGACAACTCGAGTCGAGGAGTGGGCTACGTATCGGGGACCGGCGGGATCGTCCGGCTTAGTAACTTGTCCGGCCTCTTTCTTATTTCAAGGTATGACAATAACAGAATAGGGATTCTCAACCAGTAAGCACATCCCGAAGGTGAGAAGAGAAGGGTTTCGGCACAGTTTATATACAATTCAGATAATATCAAAGCGGTAAACATTTAGCACACTAAGCATGAAACATGTAGGAAAATCAGATATAACCAAATACAACAATTATTCTGAGCTCGAATTCTGAACCCTAAACTAAAGTTCTGGGTTTGTTTCCCCAGCAGAGTCGCCAGAGATGTCACACCTCCTTTTTCCGCTACTACACCCCGTGAAGAGGTATAATAAAGGGAGTTATTTCCAACTTGAAGTGACAATCGAAACGGGATTTATTTAAAAGATTCAGAGTCGCCACTTGGGAGATTTATGGTGTCCCAAGTCACTGGTTGAATCCTGAATCGAGGAAAAGAATGACCCTGTTAACAGTCCACGAATCAGAAATCTGGGTAAGGAATTCTGTTAACCTAGGATAAGGTGTTAGGCATTCCCGAGTTCCGTGGTTCAAGCACGGTCGCTCAACTGTTGTATTTGCTTTTATCTGATTTCAAAATATGTTCTAACTTATGTGCCTTTTATTAGTAACCTACTTTTATTATTATTTTTTTTACTTTTTAATAAGAATTGTAACATTGTGAAAATGCATCTCCAACCACATCGCACCAGTGCACCCGTAGTTTTTGACACATTTTGACTTCGCTGAGATTTAGATTTGGATCACATAAATGTGCACCCGTCTTTAGGAAGGTAATACTAAAATATGCGCTTAAAGAAACTACGCGTTTATTATCTTTGGGAAAGACCATGAAATTCGCTGAAACGGTCCTCCCGAATTCTAAGTATTTTATATAAATATTTACCGAGGGCCCCGCTATTTGTTTATTTTATTTAGCGAGGCTCATCTCGTTTTATTGTTAAAGGGAAAACCTCAAGTAACTATAATTTTCTATCTTTTTTTTTTATCTCTAATACTAAAAAAAATTCCTAATCATTTAATATTACCTAATAATTATTACGCCTGTGTCCATGAGATCATATGTATTCATGTCTTAAATTATTTTGGGCTTGAATGCAGCCCACATGGCAGAGCCATAAGAAGGAAAGGTCTGCAGGTTACTTGGGCCCAGGTCCTGGGCCACCTGTTAAAGTGCCAAAAACAAATGGCCCAAAGACAGGCCAATGGCAGAAACCAACAGACTAGGCCCAATGGTTATTTGTGCCAATATCAATTGATCCGGATGTTGTTAACAACTATAACAAAGGAAAACGATACACAGATATTCAAACTAATGAGATGTTGATCATTTAAATTTTCGATTTCATGCTCAAACTATTTTATCTATTCGTCGTCTGATGAGTTCTCAAATAGAGCTAAAATGAAAAACCAGTTGGAGACGTGATACTACTAACACAAAGCATGCTAACTACTTTGATTTAATTCAAGCTCACCTTACTAAATCAACACTTAAGTGATTCATGATTTTTTAAAATGAATTACTGTAATCAATATTGAGACTTAACATGAACATGGCATATGCATTAATTATTAGCTCATTTGCTAACGTGTTAATACACCTAAGGATCACAGATTTCCGGAATCATTTTCTATTTCAGCTATATCTCTGATTTCAGTAGCTAGATTACATAATAATAAAACTATACTATGTCAAGGTGAATGAATGAATATTAGTTCAAATTTAATTACAAAACTCAACTAATGAAACAGAAATTAAATTAACTAAACTATATCTAAACACAGAGAGTAAAACAAGTTCAGCAAGTGAAGAACATGAGATTTCATTCCAAACTTCTCAACATCATGTATTATATCACCAAGGTTCAAGACAAGTACCTGGATCAGAATTTAACACGAGGAAAAGAGATTAGCACAACAGCAACAGAATCAATAGCAGATGAAACCAGCAAACTTAGGAAAAGTTCAAATGAAAGCAGCTAATTAACCACAAAATTGTGCTAACACACTCCAAATGCAGTCAATGTTTGATCCCGGACATGCAACACTTTTTCAGCAATTAAAACGATCAAAACTTACTCCAAATGAACCCTAATAACTTCAGAAATTTCGAATAGCCAATTATGGAACAGAAACTAGCAATTGAACTATATTTTTGATCTAGAAATCAATGTAACAGTGATCTCTCTTTTTTTTTGGTTTTTTACTGATTTTATATTGTTTTTGGATTTTGTGGGTTTGAATATCAAATCAAATATGAAGTTGAAGGAGAAAGGATTTTTGGGGGGAATTTTGGGGCTCCAAAAACTTGTTTTACAAGGCATTTGCATGCCCTTTTATAGGCAACTAAAGTGAGGGATCAGATTTTGGTTTTTCCCTTTTAGTCCTTTAATTAATTTTAAATTCTACCCTTTACTTGTTGACTTGAGACTCAAACAAGTATAAACACTTTCTGAAATTGCAATTTACCCCCCTCTCTAGAAGGTTCTAGGATGCTCTTAGCTAAATTATCCCATGTGTATTCCCGATTCTGCCCTCACCCTTTCCCTGAATTATCCCTGATTAACTGAGCTGATCAACCAAACATTTATCTAATACTAATGATGAATTAACAATAAAATTTCCTACCATTAGCTAACTGTCCATGAATCAACACTCAATCAAAAAAACTAATCTAATTAATGATCATATAATCATTCTAACGACCATGATTAATTATCACAGTACACCTTCTAATTGACCTAATCGAGGAAAACAACCAAAAGACTAGATTGAAATAAAATCTAACTCATAAAGACACCAATTAACTACAATGAGCATGATAATCATAGAGAAGAAAACTATTCTATTAAAGTGAACAACTTAGGCGTAAACTATGGAATTAATTGACTCACACTAAGCTAAAACAGGACTCAATTAACGACTAAGCAAGAAAACTATCTAATAAAATTAATAAAGATAGACATAAAAGAAAAGGGAAAAACTCACTGATACAGAATCTCCGGCCAGCTAATAACGTCTGAATCTTCCAAGATTCCTGACACGTAACATCCCTAATTGTGTGCTTTCAAAAGAAAACATATGATTAGGGATATTACGGTCCGAAATCACAAAGATTTTGAATTAGGGTTCTTGGCTGGAACATTTAAAATTGTTAATTGAGCATTTCCAGCCAGATTCGAGGAAAGGAAATTATGGATTTGGGTTGAGGGAAGTCAGGGGAGTCGTTGGTGTGAATTTAGAGCGGTTTGGACAAGGTGGTGTCGTGGCCGGAAAACCTTCCGACGAAGATTCGAGGAGCTATGGTGTGATTTGAAAGAAACAGGTAACGGATTCATGATGAGGGAGAAAAGAGGATCTCGTGGTGTTATTTTGGAATGATTTGGGAGGAGTGGCGTTCGCCGGCGGCGACTAGGGTTTCAGAGATTGGAGGTGTTTTCAGTGATTTTTTGGAAAAACAGAGTATGGTACGAGCATGAGGGAGGGGAGGCGAGGTCAGGGTGTGATTTTGAGGGATTTTGGATATGGGTCACCGCCGTGGGCAATTTCCGGCGATGGCAGACGGCGGCGTTACACAGGGTATTCTGAGAGGGTTTGGGGACGAAGACTGGGGGGGTGGTCTCATTCCGACCTTTTTATATTTATTGACCCCGGCTTCGTGGCCGTTAGATCAATAGACTTCGACGGTCTAGATTAAAATTAGATCAAAACGGGGTCGTTTTGGGTTGACAGGGATTGGGTCGGGTGGTGATCATTTGGGATTGGGCTGGGGCGGTTTGTGTAAAATGTTTGGGCCATTGGCTTTTGGGCTAACCAGCCTTTTTGTTTATTGTTCCTTTTTATTTCTTTTCACATCTTTTGTTTATTTTTGATTTCATTTTGTTTTTTTTATATTTTTTCTGATTTTATTAAAATGCTAAAAACAAATAAACACTAAAGATTAGATTTCCTAATTCCTTATCCATTAATTTCTAATTAAAATGCAAACTAAGATATTTTTAAACTAAAAATGCAAGATGGGCCATTTTTATTATTTTCTTTATATTTTGTTCTAAAATAAATTAATACTAAAATATGAAATTAAATTTCTAAATGCAAATGCATATTTTTGTATTTTTTATATGAATTATCATGCAACAAATCAACACAAAATTCAACAAAATTCACAAAAAATTTTAAAATTATTTTATTTGAAATTTTTGGAATAATTTGCTTAGAGCAAAAATCACGTGCTCACACGGCTCGTGATCCTCCTAGTTGCGGGAGTACACCAGAATATCATCAATTAAGACTATCACAAACAAGTCCAAATAAGGCCTGAACACTCGGTTCATCAACTCCATAAATGCTGCTGGGGCATTGGTCAACCCAATTGACATGACCCAAAGCTCATAATGTCCATTCTGAGTGTGGAATGCTGACTTAGGGACATCGGATGACCTAATCCTCAACTGATGGTAGCCAGATCTCAAGTCTATCTTCAAAAACACCTTCGCACCCTGAAGCTGGTCGAACAAATCGCCAATCCTCGGCAATGGATACTTGTTATTTATTGTCACTCTGTTCAATTGTCGGTAATTAATGCACATTCTCATTGAACCATCCTTCTTCTTCACAAATAACACCGGCGCGCCCCAAGGAGAAACACTGGGTCTAATGAAACCCTTCTCCAACAAATCCCGCAACTAATCCTTTAACTCTTTCAACTCTGGCGGGGCCATGCGATACAGCAGAATGAAAATGGGATGAGTGCCTAGAGCCAGATCAATACGGAAATCAATATCCCTGTCGGGCGGCATACCCGGCAGGTCTGAAGGGAAAACCTCGGTGAACTCCCGAACAATAGGAGCCGAATCAATAGAAGGGACCTCTACGCTGGAATTGCGAACATATGCTAGATAGGCTAAACACCCCTTTTCGACCATTCGTCGAGCCTTCACATATGAAATAACACTGCGGGTGGCATGCCCTGGGGTCCCTCTCCACTCCAAACGGGGAAAATCTGTCAAAGCCAAGGTCACGGTCTTGGCGTGACAACCCGAGATAGCATGATACGGGGACAACCAATCCATCCCTAATATAACGTCGAAATCCACCATGTCTAAGAGCAATTAATCAACACGGGTCTCAAAACCCTCAAACACTACCACACAGGAACGATGAACTCGGTCGACCACTATAGAATCACCCACCGGTGTAGATACATAAACAGGAATACCCAAAGCATCACTAGGCATAGCCAGGTAGGGTGAAAAATAGGATGACACATACGAATACGTAGACCAAGGGTAAAATAGCACTGGAGTATCTCTAATACAAATCAGAATGGTACCTGTAATGTCTACACCCGAAGACTCAGCCTCTGGCCTAGCTGCTGGCTGGCCTCAACCGCCTCTAGCTGGCTGGGCAGGCTGTGGAACCTCCGGTGCTTGAATCATAGCACGAGAACTCTGATGCTGGAAGCTGCCATAAACTCGAGGATAATATCTGACAATGTGCCTCGGTTCGCCACAAGCATGGCAAGACCTCGTCTGCTGCGGCTGAGTACCCCTCAACCTCGGGCAAACCCTCCTGTTGTGACCATACTCACCACACTCATAACATCTACGTGAATGCTGCAGCTGAGGGAACTGAGGCTGACCCTGTCGACCTGAATGACCACCTGAAGTACCATGAGTGACTTGGAGAGCTGACTAAAAAGGCCTGGGAGGATGGCCTCTACCATAAGAACCTCTACCTCCTGACGAGGTACCACTGAATCTGCCTGTATGAGTGGGCCTCTTATCCGACCCACGACTACCTTCCTATGGCAGAGCTATCTCAACTCTACGGCCCACATTGGCCGCCTCCTAAAAAGTGATCTCACTCCAGGCCTGAGCCACTATACCCGGCTGACCTGCCACCACTGTCGGAACCACTGGAAGCAAACCCTCTCGAATGACACCCTCTATGAGGCCTACCAATCGGACTAGAGCGTCCTGAAGAACTGGGGTGGCAATGAACCCTTCTAGGACCTGAGCTGGGCCCACCGGAACTGCTGGGATGGAAACCTCCTCCTCAAAATCAACCTGAGGCTCCGCCACTGGGGCTGCTGCTGAGGTCTCGGACTCCTGAGCGATAGATGAAGAAGTGCGTGTTCTCGCCATCTACGGAGGAACAGAGTAGAAATTCAATCGGTACTTGAAAAATAGAACCACACGATAAGAAAGAACAAAGGCGAAACTTTCCTAACTCTGTAGCCTCTAGGGGATAAATACAGACGTCTCCGTACCGATCCCTCAGACTCTACCAAGTTTGTCAGTGAGTTGTGAGACCTATGTAACCTAGTGCTCTGATACCAAATTATCACGACCCGGATTTCCCACCCTTGGGAGTCGTGATGGCACCTACTAATAAGAGCTAGGCAGCGAACATCGACAATATTAACAACAATAAAGCATTTAACAGTAAATCGGAAGTCTCAAATATAATTTACTGAAAGAAATGCGAAAGTTTAACAATCCTCTACCTAAGACTGGTGTCACAATACTCACGAACGTCTAGAGAATACTAAATACAAGGTTTGAAGGAAATATAAAACTGTCTGCTACGGTACAATGATAACAAACTAAATAAAATAGAAAGGACTCCGGGCCTGCGGACGTCAGCAAGGCTACCTCGAATGTCCCTGGACCGAAAACTTGCTCCCAGAATGCTACTGCTACTCAAATGCTGCTCCAATACCTGGATCTGTGCAAAAAGATGCACAGAGTGTAGC
>MU732181.1:1016-18547 GCA_026770625.1 Nicotiana glauca
CTCCAAGAATCCCAAGGCGTCATTTGATGCTAGGCCACTGAACACTGGGGGATCATATTTCTTGAACCTCTCTAGCCTACGCTGCTCGTCCTCGGAGACAACTGACCCATCCCCGGGCTGTGCTAGTGCTGCAGGCGATACAGGAATAACCTCTGGGACCTGCTCCATCGGCACTCTCTGCTCAAAAGTGCAGGCTGTGGGAGTCTGGGCCCCTCCCCCGGCCTGGGATATGGCTACAGCGAGGGGAAGCAACCCCGCCTGAGCCAAGGCGGTGTACATGCTCATGAATTGAGCTAGAGTCTCCTGGAGCGCTGGAGTGGTAGTAGATGTGGTAGGTGTACTAGGTGCCTGGACTCCAACTAGATCTGCTGGTGGTACCTCAGCGGCAGCTCGCACGGGTGCTATGGCTGCACCTCGCGCACGTCCTTGACCTCTACCCCGGCCCCGGCCTCTAACGGCGGCAGCAGGGGGCGCGGGTGCCTGACCCTCTCGTGTAGCACGTGTCCTCACCATCTGTGAGAGAATAAAAGACAAAATTTTAGAATTGATGTCAACTTATCGCACGACAAGGAATTCAAAAGAAATGGAGATTTTTCCTAAACAGTTACATAGCCTCTCGTAGATAAATACGGACGTCTTCGTACCGATTAGTGAGACTCTAATAAATCGGCCTGTGTTCGGTGACTCCTTTGAACCTAGTGCTCTGATACCAACTTATCACGACCCTAGTTCACCGATCGTGAAAATGTCGTGATGATACCTAGTCCCCACGCCAGGTAAGCTAAGTATTGCAAAAAAGATATAATATTTGCGGAAAAACCAATTAAAATTGAACATATGTAAAATAACAACTGAGTATAAGGCCATCCGGCCTGTACAACTCTAAGAATATGCAGAAGTCTACAACCAATTCCCAAAACTCGGAAACTCACGGGAAACATAGGCTAATAGAATTCCAATAAGTACTCTAACCTCCAGAATAAGTACATCAACAGTATGATAAGATAATAGCTCTACAAATAGAATAAGGAAGAAGACTCTTCGGTCTTCGGACACTGCAGATATACCTTTAAGTCTCTGTATGTCTCCTCGCGTCAAAGATAGTGTGCTTGAGTAGAGGTACCTGTATGATATGCATATGATAAACATGCACAGGAAGGGCATGAGTACACCACAACGGTACTCAGGAAGTGCCAAGCCTAACCTCGGTTGGGTAGTGATGAGGAAGGTCAGGGCCCTAGTGAGACAAAATATCATAATAATAATAATTAACAGTATAATAACCTAACAGGAATAATAAATACGACGGTGAAATAAGACAGGTCAACGAAACAATAGCATCTACAAAGACAGAGTAAACACAGTACAATGTCATTGATACCAATGAGGGTCTCCCAGGATACCGTCCTATATCCCTTTCCTCAACTGTCCAATGGATCTCCCCGGATACCGTCCCGTAGTCCAACTCATGTACCAATATGCAAGGGGGATCTATCGGGAATCTAACTCGTAGTCCCAAAGTAAAAATGCAGGGGGGGATCTATCAGGAATCTAACCTGCAGTCCCAAGGTAAAAGTGCAGGGGGATCTATCAGGGATCGAACCAGCAGTACCAAAGTAAAAGTGCAGGGGATCTATCAGGAGTCCAACCCGCAGTCCCAAAGTAAAAGTGCAGGGGGGTCTATCGGGAATCGAATCTGCAGTCCCAAAGTAAACAAACAAGGGGGATCTATCTGGAATCGAACCTGCAGTCCCAATGTAAATGCGCAACAACAGCCAGAAACAAACCAAGGGATAAGTACGAAAAATGGAGCAGCAGATAGAACTAGCCTAGCATGCTTCACGTAGTACAATTAAACAACTTAAGCAATTAGGCAATTAAGTCAGTTAGACATGCTTTCCTTGTCTAGCACAAGTAATAAGCTTCAAGTAAGATAAGGCAAATAAGAAAGTAAGTTAAATATTAACAACTTAAGTAAAACCGGATTTTCATCAATCGGCTCAAGTACGCGCTCATCACCTCGCGTACATGGCACTCAAATATCAAGAACAAATCCTAAGGGGAAAGGTCCCCCACATAAAGTTAGACAAGCCACTTGTCTCGAACCGGCTCAATACAATATAAACCACGCCTTTGCCACGAGTATCCGACTCCAAATGGCCCAAATCTATTAAATTCAATTACATATCGTAAATAATATTGCAAACAACTGATTTCACTACTAAAATTAAAGCTAGGGCAAGAAAATAGGTAAAATAACAAAAATGCCCCTCCAGCCAAACTCGCTTCTGCGACGGAGAAGCAGCTTCTGCGGCTTGGAAAAGATACCAGAAGAATAAGATACCAGCTGCAACAAATTTAGAAATTTACCCCGTTAACCATTCGAAATCATCCCGAGGCCCCCGGAACCTCAACCAAAAGCACCAATACCACCTAATACCTTATTCAAACTTGTACCAATCCTCAAAACACCTCAAACAACACCGGAAACCCAATTAAATCAATGATTCAAGCCGAAGAACTTCAAATTCTATCAGAATATGCTTTCGATCAAAAACCTAACCAAACCTCGTCCGAATGACCTAAAAGTTTGCACAGACATCCAAAATGACATGGCGGAGCTACAACAACTTCCGGAATCCAAATCTGACCTTCGGATCAAAAACTCGCTATCGGACCGGAAACTTCAAAAATTCGAACTTCGGCATTTAAAGCCTAAATGAGCTACGAACCTCCAAAATACATTCCGAACACGCTCCCAACCAAGAAATCACCGAACGGAGCTAACAGAACCATCGAATTTCCATTCTGAGGTTGTCTTTACACTGTTATGAATACAAACTATTTTTCAACTCTTAAGCTCTCATTTAGGGATTAAGTCTCCCAAAACACTCAGAATCCTAACACCGAACGTCCCTACAAACCGAAATAGCAGAAATGATCTTAGGGGAAGCAGTTAATGGAGGATCGGGGCATGAATTTAAAAAACGACCGGCCGGGTTGTTACATGACCTAACAAGGAATTGGGATGGACCCATGAGAATGGTAGTCCCAATTAACGGGTTAAACCCCGAGAGAGTAATTACCGTACTTAAACCCTAGTTGCTTGGTCAAATTGGCCTACCCAATTGGTCTTGAGAGAGTCAATTGGGCAAAATCGTTCTCTCTACCGAGAGGTGTGAGAATGAGTACAATTGTGCAATGGTTATAGCATGAGCCCCAAATATATCAATCTCCCTTTAGTAACTTCTACCCGCTAGCTAGCCACCTAGGTAGTGTCACGACCCTAGTGCCTTTCTCCATAGTTAATACAACTTAGCAATATTTCCTTGGCATAATTTAGTTTTAATCCTTAGATTACAATAGTAGTTTTAGATATAAAAATCCCAA
The DNA here is from genome assembly GCA_026770625.1 of Nicotiana glauca. Lineage (NCBI taxonomy): Eukaryota > Viridiplantae > Streptophyta > Magnoliopsida > Solanales > Solanaceae > Nicotiana > Nicotiana glauca. The sequence goes on from MU732181.1 coordinate 4,407, forward strand.
AAATGTTAGGAGTGCAATTAGAAGTACAAACGCAATTCTAGGCTAAACAGACAATACAACTCCACTCCAAGCTCCCCGTGGAAATTCGACCCCGAACCACTATTCAGGTAAAAGTTGTTGCTACCTTCTCTTCCTACCATTGTGTAGTGTTGAGACGGTTGTGATCAGTTATCGAAGGATATAGTGATGCAAATTGGATAACCGGCTCAACAGAAACAAATTCCATAAGTGGATATGTTTTTACTGTTGGTGGAGGAGCAGTATCTTGGAAGTCTCCCAAACAAACGTGCATCGCTCACTCTATAATGAAATCAGAGTTTATAGCTTTGGATAAATCCGGTGAAGAAGCTGAATGGCTTCGAAATTTCTTAGAAGACATTCTGTTCTAGCCAAAACCTTTGGCTCCTATTTTCATACATTGCGATAGTGAGGCTGCAATAGGACGGGCAGGGAGCGTTATGTATAACAGAAAGTCTCGTCATATACGACGAAGACATAACACCATTAGACAACTACTTTCTAGTGGAATTATCACTATTGATTATGTAAGATCAAAGGATAATATGGCAGATCCGCTTACAAAAGGCTTAACTAGATAGGGAGTTGAGAAATCATCTAATGGGATGGGACTATGACCGAGGACAAGTCAACATGGCGGTAACTCTACCTAGAATTTTGGATGTTCCAAGATCTAGGTTCAAGGAGCTCAAACAAAGTTGTGATTGACCGGTTCAACATTGTCAAAGTAAAATATTTGGTCCCTTTCGTGATGAAGACAATGTTCAGTAACAAGGATAGAACTTTACACGTTCTTTAATGATTACCTAAGTTTGATGTGGTATTTATCAAATAATGTCAATCTAAAGGATTACACATTTAGGAATCACCTATGTAAGTGTGAAGTGGAAGCCGCTTCAATGAGAATTCTGTAAGGCCAATTCTCTACACACTTATGAAACCAGGCGGTGTTCATGGATGAAACGAACACAACAATGAGAACCAAAATATGGTTAAGGGTTGGTTGTGTGAAAAATGGTTGTCTAGGTATACAATAAAGTTCGACGGTATCAAATCTACCGATTGACCGAGTATATCAGACATATGTTCACTACGGAAAGTTCAAAGGGAAACCTACTTATCCAGATGCGATTAATCCTTACTTGAAAATCACACAGCTTTCATCTATGATCATTCTTGTTACAGTCATTCCCATTCATGTCGGGGATTGCTGGACTTTAAAGGCATTAGACTTCAAAGACTTTAAGCATTGGGCTTTAAAGTCTAAGAGTGTGAATTGGAAATGATGGGAAATAAAATGGAGGGAAATGAAAATTTGAATAAAGTGAGCTTTTGACTTGCACTTTGTCCCTCATTGGTGAAGGACAACTACATTTGTATTCTTATATACAGAATGACTTCTTAATGCTCTTAAAATGAGTTGAAGGGAATGAACCCTCGCGCCGTCGTCGTCGCTCGCTCGACTCAGCTTCGACTTTGGATATGGATTTGGATTTGTCAACAGATCGATAAGATTATTTTTTGGACAAAATTTATTTAATAAATTATTTAAAGGCTAGTTTGGCTACAGTCCTGGCGTCACCACGGTAGGACCGCGCCAGAACACTGCTGCTGATTCAGAAGGCTAGTTTGGCTGCGGTCTTGGCATAACCGCGGCAGGACGCGTAAACTTCTGAACAGACACCTTTTCCAGAACTAATATCACACCTCTTCCAATGATTTCCTATAGATTCTGAGGCATGGCTTCGTTTTTAATACACCAAAAACATTACAGAACTTTCTTCTTTCTGAAAATACTGCATTCTAATTCGCAGTCGCTCTCTCTCAAATTCGTAAGTGTGATTTTTGCTTCGTTCTTTGAGTTCGTTGGTATCCTGCAGTTTGTATTGCCACTGTTGCAGGAAGGTTTATTTCGTTTTATCCTGGGAGGATTTAATCTATTACCTTGGTAACGTGTAAGGGGGTTAAAATTCCTTAAGAACGCACAAGCAAATTGTGGACTCGGAATATTTCGTATTCTTTACTATTTTCTACTTTCTCTTATTCTTCTAACAATTTTCTGATTTTGTGTTTTAACACAGTAGCATTCAACAAGCTTAAGGAATTTTAATACTAACGTTTCTGTGTTGAAATATATATTAAACTGTTATTTATAGTTTGTATACTGGTTTGGAGACTAAAGCCTTCGTGCTTTCTACTCCAATAATTGTTCTGTTCGGTTTAAAGGATATAAAAACTTCACCATTGTTACGTGTTGTATGTTTGGTTTGGTATTCAGTGTTTTGGTTCCAACTCTACAGAAAAATGATGAATGAAAACCAAACTAATGGAAATGTTGCGGGAACAGGTGCTACTGTTACAGATGTTGCTACCTCATCATGTTGTTCAACTCCTACTCATGCTATGGCACCAGTAGAAAAACCCAGAAAGTTTTTCGGTATCGACTTCAAACTTTGGCAAATGAAGATGCTCTTCTATCTTACTATGTTAAGTTTGCAGCGATTCATCAAAGAGGATCCTTCGGTCCTGGCTGAAAACACTCCACATGACGAACAATTTGTTGTAACTGAAGCATGGAAACATTCTGTTTTCTTGTGCAAAAACTACATTTTGAGTTGTTTGGAAGATAGTTTGTACAATGTCTATAGTGTCATGGAAACTTCAAAAGCATTATGGAATTCGTATGACGACCCAAAGGATCATCACCTATTTTCTCATTCGTTCCGTGCTTCCGAGGCCTTGAAAACCTCACTTTTATTAGCCTCGATTTGCGTGTGCAGTCCGGGCGTGTAGCCAGAAATCTTAAATATGAATTCTGTGTGAAAAATGATCAATTTTGATATTAATATGGTTAAAGTTGACTTCGGTCAATATTTTTAGTAAACGGACCCGGACCCGTGATTTGACGATCTCGGAGATATGAGACTTGGGCGTATGACTGGAATCGAATTTCGAGGTCCCAGGCCCGAGGAATGAATTTTTCCATGAAATTGTTTTCTGAAAATGATTAAGGAAAATAAAAATGAAATTTTATCAAAAAGTGATGGTATCAGGCTCGTATTTTGGTTCCGATGCTCGGTACGAGACTTAAATATGTGTTAAGCACTATTTGTAAAGTTTGGTTGAAAATGGACGTCGTATGACGTGTTTCGGACTATAAGTTCCAAATTTGAAAGTTTATGAAACTTAGAAGAAAATCATGTGTTTTGAGGCTTGGTTCTATGTATATGATGTTATTTTGGCGATTTGATCGCACGAGTAAGTCCGTAGGATATTTTTGAGGTTGTGTGCAAGTTTGATTTGGAGCCCCGAGGGCTCGAGTGAGTCTTGGATAGGCATCGGATTGCATTTCTCATGTATTAAAAATCTGGTATGAGGCTTCTGCAATTTCCGCAAATGCGAAGCTAGGGCTCGCAAATGCGGATGCCAGCTATTGCAAATGCGAAAGCTGGTTTGCAAATGCGAAACCAGCCCAGGCAGGCCAATGTTCGCAAGTGCGAACTTTTCTTCACAAATGCGAAGAAGGGGAATCTGGCTGATGATCGCAAATGCGACCAAATGTTCGCAAATGCGAACCTTCCCAAAATGGCCCAAGTACGCAAATGCGAACCAAAGTCTCGCAAATGCGATGCCCGGCAAAATGCACAGTGTTCACAAATGCGAACTAAGGTTCGCAATTCCCACATCCGCAGCCCTGCAATTTTCATACTTATGCAATTTTTAAGCTTCATTTTTCATATCTCTCAAACCCAAACACCCATTGGCGATTTTTTAAGAACCCTTCCTCCTCCAATCCATTTGTAAGTTGATTTTCACTTAATTTCTTCAATCCTTAACATCATTTATCATGTTTTCATCTTAAATCAAGGTTTTTCATGGGTGAAAATGGGGATTTTGGGTAGAACCTAGGTTTTCTTCAAATTGGGAGTTTGGACCTCAATTTGAGGTCCGATTTCAAAACAAATCATAGATATGAACTCGTGGGGGAATGGGTAATCGGGTTTTGGTTCGAACCTCGGGTTTTGACCACGTGGGCGGGGGGCATTTTGGGAATTTTTGAGTAAAACTTTGGGAAATTCATTTTTATGCATTCAAGTTGATTCAATTAGCATTTGTTGATACATTAAAGCAATTTGTGACTAGATTTGAGCGGTTTTGTGGTGAATTCGAGGGGTAAAGCTATACTAGAGGCTTGAGTGGAATTTTGGAGCAATTGAGGTAAGTGTTTGATCTAACTTTGGCTTGAGGGAATAGGATTAGAGTATTATTAATTGTTAATTGCTAAATGATCGAGTACGGTGNCGGTACTTGTTTTGGTATACTTTGGGACTCTTCCAAGCTAAATAATGATTATCTGCATAATATGAGAAGTTTGAGGATTATTTATGAATTGTGAATTCTTTGGAGCGTTGGCTCAAACAATAAAATACTATCGAGTAAGAAATGAAAGAACTGGAAAGAGATGTGATTATCTCCCTTGCCGGGATATGTAAGTTGTTGTTGTTGCTCCCTTGCCGGAATTTAGCTGTTTAATTGTGTTCTTTCATTGCCGGGATATTTCTTGTTATCATTTATTTCCCTCGCCCGTTTGGTTGTGATTGCTTTTTGGTGAGGAAGAGCGATGATGCACGAAGGGTCATTCCGTGCCATTGTTGATTATATTTGCACGAAGGGTCATTCCGTGCCATTGTTGATTATATTTGCACGAAGGGTCATTCCGTGCCATTGTTGATTATATTTGCACGAAGTGACATTCCGTGCCATTATTGATTATATTATGCACAAAGGGTCATTCCGTGCCAATGTTTGATTATATTTGCTTGTTGGTTCATTCTGTGCCATGAAATGAGAGTTATGTGAGGAAAGCACAAAGGGTGATGCCTTGCATTTTACTTGATTGCTTTGGGTGAGGACGAGAGTAAAAGCACGAAGGTTGATGCCATGCAACTGTTGGATTTCTTGTCTCTGTTAATTATTGTTGTGCCCTGTTTCTTATTTAAGTTGATGACTTTTATATTCGAATTGTACTCCCCCATAACATGTTTCCCTCCCTTTTAACTGTTTGGTTTTGGTATTCTTTCCTTTTATGGCACATATATATATTGAACTACACAGGTTGATTGGTGGTTCTTTCTCGCCTCGTCATTACTTCTCCGGGGTTAGGCTAGGCTCTTACCAGCATATGGGGTCGGTTGTGCTGATGCTACACTTCTGTGATTTTTGCACAGATTACGATACCTGAGCAACTTTTGGACCACAATAGTAGCACATCGAGTGGGAGCTGACTTCAGTCTAGGGATTACGAGGTAGCCTAGGTGGCGTTCGCAGGCCAGAGTCCCTTCCCATATTTTCTATTTGTTTTCATTGTACCGAGACAGACACGATGTATTTCTCTATTCAGACTTGTTTGTAGCATTCATTAGTAGTCCGTGAGATAGCGGCTCCATTCTTGGGTAGTGAAATGTTAAGCCTCCGCATTTTTGGTTTGCAGTTATTTATGCTATGAAAGACTTTCGCTTTTATTTAAAGGTTTATTATTGTTATTACTGTTGTGTTGTTATCCGAAAAGGTTTTAATGCTTGGCTTGCCTAGCTCCGACTGTAGGCGCCATCACGACTCTCGATGGTGGAAAATCCGGGTTGTTACAAGTAGGTATTAGAGCACTAGGTTACATAGGTCTCTGTACTCATGGACAAACTCGATAGAGTCTGAGGGATCGGTACGAAGAAGTCTGTATTTATCCCCTAGATGCTACGGAGTTAGGAAAAGTTTCACTTTTGTTCTTTCTTGTCGTGTGATTCTGTTCCTCAAATACTGATTGTCTTTCTACTCTGTTCTTTTGCAAATGGCGAGAATACGTGCTTACTCTTCTACCGCGCAGTAGCCCGAGCCCCCAGTAGCAGCTCCTGCGAGGGATTAGCGGCCGAGGCCGTGCCAGCGGCCGAGGCAGGGGCAGAGCTCAGCCCCAGGCAGCAGTCCCAAAAGTGGAGCCTCAAATTGACTATGATGAGGAGGTTCTAGCCCCAGCAGGTCCAGTGGGCCCAGCTCAGGTCCCAGGAGGGGTTATGGTCACCCCATATCTTTAGGACGCTCTAGTCAGATTGGTAGGCTTTATGGAGAGTGTCACCAGAGCGGGTTTGCTGCCAGTAGCACCAGCCACTTCTCAGGCTGGGGGAGGGGTTCAGACTCCTGCTACAAGTACTCTGGAGCAGGTAGCTCCCCAGGCTCATGTCCCAGTGGTTCAGCCAGCTGTGGCAGCTCAGCTAGGTATTACAGCTCAGGTCGGTGATGGAGCGGCTATGTCTTTGAATGCTTTGTGGAGACGATTGGTTCTCCAAGCTCTTCACCACCATATTCAGCGGTGTCTCATCAGAGGATCCACAGGATTTCCTATTCAACTGTCATGATATTCTTAGGACCATGGATATAGTGGAAACCAATGGGGTCGATTTTGCCGCCTTCCGGCTTGCAGGATCCGCCAAGACTTGGTGGAGGGATTTTTGCCTATCTAGACCAGCAGGGTCTCCAGCTTTGACATGGGATCAATTTGCGGAGTTGTTTTTGGAGAAGTTTCTCCCAGTCACTCAGCGGGAGGCACTTTGCAGGCAGATTGAGCGCCTCCAGCAGGGCTCTATGACAGTTACACAGTATGAGACTCAATTTATTGACTTGGTACACCATGCTATTGTGATACTCCCTATAGAGTGAGAGAGGGTCCGTAGATTTATTGATGGACTAATTCAGTCGATCCGTCTCCAGATGGCTATGGGAGTTGGTAGTGATAGGTCCTTTCAGGAGGCGGCCAATGCGGCCTGCAGAGTTGAGATGGCCCTCGCACAGGAAGGTGCTCAGATGTCGAATAAGAGGCCTCGTCATTCTGGTAGGTTCAGTGGTACCTCGTCTGGAGGTAGGGATTCATATGGTAGAGGTCATTCACCGAGGCCCTTTCAGTCAGCGCTCCAGGTTTCTCATGGTACTCCAGGCAGTGGTGGTTCTCAGTAATACTATTCAGATCATCAGCCTATCAGTGCACCCCTACTTCAGAGCTTTAGGGGAGGACATTCAGGTCAACAGGGTCAAGAGTCGCAGCAGCGAGGTCTTGTTATGGTTGTGGTGACCCCAGTCACATTGTCAGGTTTTGCCCTCGAGCCTCGGGCAGCTCTCAGCAGCAGGGTTCTCGCCCCAAGATTCAGGCAGCAGGTGATCCATAGCCCGCCCAGCCAGCTAGAGGCGGGGGTAGGGATCATAGAGGTGGAGGTAGAGACCGTAAAGGTGGAGCTCAGACCGGCAGAGGTAGAGGTTAGCCAGTAGCCGATCGTCCTAGAGACATGGTTCAGGGAGGTGGGGCCCAGCCCCGGTGTTATGCTTTGCCAGCCAGGCGAGAGGCTGAGTCTTTCGATGCTGTTATTACAGGTACTATTCTGGTCTGTGATAGGGATGCTTTAGTGCTATTTGACCCTAGGTCTACGTATTCATATGTGTCATATTATTTTGCACCCTACTTGGCTATGACTAGTGATGCTTTGGGTATCCCTATTTATGTATCTACACCAGTGGGTGATTCTATAGTGGTCGATCAAGTTCATCGTTCCTGTGTGGTAGTGTGGTAGTGTTTTTGAGGGTCTTGAGACCCATGTTGATTTATTACTTTTAGACATGGTGGATTTCGATGTTATATTGGGGATGAATTGGTTGTCCCCGTATTATTCTATCTTGGATTGTCACGCCAAGATCGTGACCTTGGCTTTGCTAGATTTGCCCCGATTGGAGTAGAGAGGGACCCTAGGTCAAGCCACCCGCAGTGTTATTTCATATGTTAAGGCTCGACGCATGGTCGAGAAGGGGTGTTTAGCTTATTTGGCATATGTTTGTGATTCCAGCACGGAGGTTCCTTCTATTGACTCTGTTTCCTATTGTTCGGGAGTTCCCAAAGGTTTTCCCTACAGACCTGCCGGGTATGCCGCCCGACAGGGATATTGATTTCTGTATTGATCTGGCCTTAGGAACGCAGCCTATTTCTATTCCAACGTATCGCATGGCCCAGCCGTAGTTGAAGGAGTTAAAGGACCAGTTGCAGGATTTACTAGAGAAGGGTTTTATCAGGCCTAGTGTTTCTCCTTGGGGTGCACCAGTGTTATTTATGAAGAAAAAGGATGGGTCGATGAGGATGTGCATTGATTATCGGCAATTAAACAAGGTGACGATAAAGAACAAGCATCCAATGCCGAGGATTGATGATTTGTTTGACCAGCTTGAGGGTGCGAAGGTGTTTTCAAAGATAGACTTGAGATCTGGCTACCATCAGCTGAGGATTAGGGCATCTGATGTCCCTAAGATGGCATTTCGCACTCGGTATGGGCATTATGAATTTTTGGCCATGTCATTCGGGTTGACCAATGCCCCAGCAGCATTTATGGAGTTGATTAACCGAGTATTCAGGCCTTATCTAGACTTGTTCGTGATAGTCTTTATTGATGATATTCTGGTGTACTCTCGCAGCCAGGAGGAGCACGAGCAGCACCTCAGAGTGGTTCTTCAGACTCTGAAGGATAGTTAGTTGTATGCTAAGTTCTCAAAGTGCGAGTTCTGGTTAAGTTCGGTTGCATTTCTGGATCATGTCGTATCAGCAGAAGGTATTCAGCTGGACCCGAAGAAGATTGAGGTAGTCAAGAATTGGCCCTGACCAGCTTCAGCGACCGAGATTCGAAGTTTCTTGGGGTTAGCAGGTTATTTCCGTCGGTTCGTGGAGGGGTTTTCATCTATAGCAGCCCCGATGACCAGATTGAGACAGAAGAGTGCCCTGTTCGGGTGGTCAGACGAGTGTCAGGAGAGCTTTCAAAAGCTCAAGACAGCTTTGACTACGGCACCGATATTGGTTTTGCCATCACGTTTAGGGCCTTATACAGTTTATTGTGATGCTTCCCGTATTGGGCTTGGTGCAGTATTGATGCAGGATGGCAGAGTCATAGCTTATGCTTCGAGGCAATTGAAGATCCACGAGAAGAACTATCTGGTCAATGATCTAGAGTTGGCATCCATTGTTCATGCTTTGAAGATTTTGAGGCATTACTTATATGGTATGACGTGCGAGGTGTACGCGGATCACAAGAGCCTTCAGTACTTGTTTAAGCAAAATGAGTTGAATTTGAGGCAGAGGAGGTGGTTGGAGTTGTTGAAAGATTATGATTTTACTATTTTGTACCACCCGGGGAGAGCCAATGTGGTGGTCGATGGATTGAGTAGGAAGTCCGCCAGCATGGGTAGCCTTGCTTATGTTCCGATCAGCCAGAGACCGCTTGTTTTGGATATTCAAGTCTTGGCCAATCGGCTTGTGAGGTTGGACATTTCTGAGCCTAGAAGGTTGTTAGCTTTCACGGTCGCTCGTTCTTCATTATTGGAGCGTATCCGTGATCGGCAGTTTGATGATCCTCATTTATGTGTCCTGAGAGATACGGTGCAGCGTGGAGGTGCTACGAAGGCGAATTTGGATAATGATGGTGTTTTGAGATTGCAGGGGCGAGTTTGTGTGCCCAATGTTGATGGGATTCGAGAGTTGATCTTAGCGGAGGCCCATAGTTCATGGTATTCTATTCACCCGGGCGCCGCGAAGATGTATCAGGACTTGCGGCAACATTATTGGTGGTGTAAGATAAAGAAAGATATTGTTGCATATGTGGCTCGGTGTTTGAACTGTCAGCAGGTCAAGTATGAGCATCAGAGGCCTGGTGGGTTGTTTCAGAGGATTGAGCTTCCCGAGTGGAAATGGAAGAGGATTACCATGGATTTCGTTACTGGACTCCTAATGACTCGGAAGAAGTTTGATGCTATTTGGGTCATTGTTGATAGGCTGACCAAGTCAGTGCATTTTATTCCTGTTGCAGCCACCTATTCATCGGAGAGGTTAGTTGAGATCTACATCCGAGAGATTGTTCGACTTCATGGGGTGCCAGCATCTATCATTTTAGACCGAGGTACGCAGTTTACCTCGCGCTTCTGGAGAGCAGTTCAGCAGGAGTTAGGCACCTAGGTTCAGTTGAGCACAACGTTCCATCCTCAGACGGACGGCCAGTCAGAGAGGACTATTCAGATATTGGAGGATATGCTCCGAGCCTGTGTCATTGATTTCGGAGGCTCGTAGGACCTATTTTTGCCTTTAGCAGAGTTCGCCTACAATAACAGCTGCCAGTCCAGCATTCAGATGGCTCCATATGAGGCGTTGTATGTTAGGCGATGTCGGTCTCCAGTCGGATGGTTTGAGCCTTGGATAAGGTCAAGATCATTCAGGACAGGCTTCGTTCGGCTTAGTCGCGGCAAAAGATTTATGCGGATCGCAAGGTTTGAGATGTAGCTTTCATGGTTGGTGAGCGAGTATTGCTCCGTGTATCGCCTATGAAGGGCGTAATGAGATTTGGGAAGAAGGGCAAGCTTAGCCCTAGGTTTATTCGCCCATTTGAGATTCTTGATCGTGTGGGAGAGGTGGCTTAAAGACTTGCCTTGCCACCTAGCTTGTCAGCCGTGCATCCAGTGTTTCATGTGTCTATGCTTCAGAGGTATCACGACGATCCTACCCACGTGTTAGATTTCAGCACTATCCAGTTGGACAAGGATCTGTCCTACGAGGAGGTGCCGGTAGCTATTCTAGACCGGCAGGTTCGACAGTTGTGGTCGAAGAGTTTTCCTTCAGTGCGTGTCTAGTGGAGAGGTCAGCCTCCTGAGGTATCGACCTGGGAGTCCGAATCCGATATGCGGAGCCGTTATCCTCATCTATTTCCTGACTCAGGTACTTCTTTCTTTTGTCTGTTCGAGGACGAACGATTGTTTTAAAGGTGGAGGATGTGACGACCCAAAGGGTCATCACCTATTTCCTCATTCGTCCGTCTTCCGAGGCCTTGAAAACCTCACTTTTATTTGCCTCAATTTGCGTGCGTAGTGCGGGTGTGTAGCCAGAAGGCTTAAATATGAATTATGTGTGAAAAATGATAAATTTTGATATTAATATGGTTAAAGTTAACTTCGGTCAACATTTTTGGTAAACGGACTCGGACCCGTGATTTGACGGTCCCAGAGGGGCCGTAGAAAAATATGGGACTTGGGCGTATACCCGGAATCTAATTCTGAGGTCCCAGGCTCGAGGAATGAATTTTTCCATGAAACTATTTTCTAAAAATGTTTAAGGAAAATGAAAATAAAATTTTATCAAAAAATGATGGTATCAGGCTTGTATTTTGGTTTTGATGCCCGGTACGAGTCTTAAATATGTGTTAAGCGCTATCTGTAAAGTTTGGTTGAAAACAGACGTTGTATGACATGTTTCGGACTATAAGTTCCAAATTTGAAAGTTTTTGAAACTTAGAAGAAAATCATTTGTTTTGAGGCTTGATTCTATGCATATGATGTTATTTTGGCTATTTGATCGCATGAGTAAGTCCGTAGGATATTTTTGAGATTGTGTGCATGTTTGGTTTGGAGCCCCGAGGGCTCGGGTGAGTTTTGGATAGGTATCAGATTGCATTTCTCATGTTTTAAAAATCTGGTATGAGGCTTCAGCAATTTCCGCAAATGCGAAGCCAGGGCTCGCAAATGCGGATGCGAGCTATTGCAAATGCGAAATCTGGTTCGCAAATGCAAAACCAACCCAGGCAGGCCAATGTTCGCAAATGCAAACTTTTCTTCGCTAATGCGAAGAAGGGGAATCTGGCTGATGATCGCAAATGCGACCAAATGTTCGCAAATGCAAACCTTCCCAAATGGCCCAAGTTCGCAAATGCGAACCAAAGTCTCGCAAATGGGAAGCCCGGCAAAATGCATAGTGTTCGCAAATGCGAACTAAGGTTCGTAATTCCCACATCCGCAGCCCTGCAATTTTCATACTTATAAGATTTTAAGCCTCATTTTTCATATCTCTCAAACCCAAACACCCATTGGCGATTTTTCAAGAACCCTTCCTCCTCCAATCCATTTGTAAGTTGATTTTCACTTAATTTCTTCTATCTTTAACATCATTTATCATGTTTTCATATTAAAATCAAGGTTTTTCATGGGTGAAAATGAAGATTTTGGGTAGAACCTAGGTTTTCTTAAAATTGGGAGTTTGGACCTCAATTTGAGGTCCGATTTCAAAACAAATCATAGATATGAACTCGTGGGGGAATGGGTAATCAGGTTTTGGTTCGAACCTCGGGTTTTGACCACGTGGGACTGGTGGGTGTTTTGGGATTTTTGAGTAAAACTTTGGGAAATTCATTTTTATGTTTTCAAGTTGATTCAATTAGCATTTGTTGATACATTCAAGCAATTTGTGACTAGATTCGAGCTGTTTTGTGGTGAATTCGAGGGGTAAAGCTATATTAGAGGCTTGAGTGGATTTTTGGAGCAATTGAGGTAAGTGTTTGATCTAACTTTGGCTTGAGGGAATAGGATTAGAGTATTATTAATTGTTATTTGCTAAATGATCGAGTACGATGTATAGGCATGGTGACGAGTATCTATACACCAGTGTCTAGCATGACCGTGGGTCTTTGTTGGTACTTATTTTGGTATACTTTGGGAATCTTCCAAGCTAATTAATGATTATCTACATAATATGAGAAGTTTGAGGATTATTTATGAATTGTGAATTCTTTGGAGCGTTGGCTCAAACAATAAAATACTATCGAGTAAGAAATGAAAGAATTGGAAAGAGATGTGATTATCTCCCTTGCCGGGATGTGCAAGTTGTTGTTGTTGCTCCCTTGCCGGAATTTAGTTGTTTAATTGTGTTCTTCCCTTGATGGGACATTTCTTGTTATCATTTATTTCCCTCGCCCGTTTGGTTGTGATTGCTGTTTGATGAGGAAGAGTGATGATGCACGAAGGGTCATTCCGTGCCATTGTTGATTATATTTGCACGAAGGGTTATTCCGTGCCATTGTTGATTATATTTGCACGAAGGGTTATTCCGTGCCATTGTTGATTATATTTGCACGAAGGGAGATTCCATGCCATTGTTGATTATATTATGCACGTAGGGACATTCCGTGCCATTGTTGATTATATTATGCACGAAGGGTCATTCCGTGCCATTGTTGATTATATTTGCACGAAGGGTCATTCCGTGCCATTGTTGATTATATTTGCACGAAGGGACATTCCGTGCCATTGTTGATTATATTATGCACGAAGGGTCATTCCGTGCCAATGTTTGATTATATTTGCATGAAGGATCATTCCGTGACATGAAATGAGAGTTATGTGAGGAAAGCACGAAGGGTGATGCCGTGCATTTTACTTGATTGCTTTGGGTGAGGACGAGAGTAAAAGCACGAAGGTTGATGCCGTGCAACTATTGTATTTCTTGTCTCTGTTAATTATTGTTGTGACCTGTTTCTTATTTAAGTTGATGACTTTTATATCCGAATTGTACTCCCCAATAGCATGTTTCCCTCCCTTTTAACTTTTTGGTTTTGGTATTCTTTCCTTTTATGGCACATATATATATTGAACTGCACAGGTTGCTTGGTGGTCCTGTCTAGCCTCGTCACTACTTCGCCGGGGTTAGGCCAGACACTAAGTAGCACATGGGGTCGGTTGTGCTGATGATACACTTCTGTGCTTTTTGCACAGATCACGGTGCTGAAACAGCTTTTGGACCACAGCAGTAGCATATCAAGTGGGAGCTGACTTCAGTCCAGGGACTACGAGGTAGCCTAGCTGGCGTTCGCAGGCCGGTGTCCCTTTCCATATTTTCTGTTTGTTTTCATTGTATCGAGACAGACACAATGTATTTTTCTATTCAGACTTGATTGTAGCATTCATTAGTAGCCGTGAGATAGTGACTCCAATCTTGGGTAGTGAAATGTTAAGCCTCCGCATTTTTGGTTTCCAGTTATTTATGCTATGAAAGACTTCCACTTTTATTTAAAGGTTTATTATTGTTATTACTATTGTGTTGTTATCCGAAAAGGTTTTAATGCTTGGCTTGCCTAGCTCCGACAATAGGCGCCATCACGACTCCCGATGGTGGGAAATCCGGGTCTTGACAATGCGCTTGAGAAAAAGTACAAGACTGCGGATGCCGGACTTAAGAAGTTCGTGGCTGCAAGGTTTTTGGATTTCAAGATGATTGACACTAGGTCGGTCATAAC
>MU732182.1:0-11938 GCA_026770625.1 Nicotiana glauca
TGGCACCCGGTGAAGGATTTAGTCACACATGTTTTAGGCGGGAAGTACCACCAGTTAAGCCGGAAAGCCATGCTATCGGTACACTGACCCTCCTCGGCTCGAGTTGTCCGCTTGAGTAAGCTAGTCTAGATACTTTCTCCAATAGGATGTTAACTTAGAATAACAAAGCCTCATGCCGGATCCCTAGAAGGAACGTTTGTTTGCATCATGTGCATTTTGACTTAGGAGACTCAACACAGGGGTTGGGTCTGTCTAGGACAGGTGTACCTGAAACAAAAAGACAACCATGATGCATCCTGTTTTCACATTTATTTGTTTCGGACCTGCATGCTGACCGGCTTATTTGGAAAAAGAAAAAAAAAGAGAAAGGAAAGAAAATGGGTTTAAAGAAAATAAAAATACCAGTGTGTGTTAAGGGATTTAAAGTGCCAAATAATACCGAAACTCGGGTAAATTTTGAACAAAAAAAAAGGTCTTGTTTTTCTAACAAGGTAGTTTGTTTGGTCGAACTACGCGAGTTTGATTCTCACCGGGCATGGGATACGTAGGCAACCCATGTCGGGCTCAACTAATTTTGCTTTTTCAAAAAAAAAACAATAAAAAAACACAAACAAATGTTAAATGTAGGGGTTAAATAAATGTCTTTAGTCAAGGTAATGTCATTCTTGGGAAAACAGCCAAACACCTACAAAAGGGCGCCGAAGGACTGATTTCGCAAGAACAGTACATATGTGTCATACCGGATTCTGTTACACAGCCTTCAAATCTTCTTCAAGTGTTGAAAGGCCGTACTAACATGATCAATTTTTTTAAAAGCAATAAAGTTTTTCTCTTAGGTTTAGGAAAGTTTTAAGTTTTATTTTTTATCTTTTCTAGGATCAGCATGATTCCCCCACAAAGAACTGGTCAGAAAAGGGTAAGAGATGAGACTCCTCCTATGTTCATGATTCGAGATAAGACCCCGAGCCTTCTCCGTGATTGGTGGGCTAGTCTTGCTGCCTGGGAAAGAAATCAAGTCTTCAAGCACCTTAAGTTTCTTCCAGACATCATGGGAATTGAGNGATTCAGAGACTACGAGATGACACCCACTTTAGAGGAATTGGGCGAGCTCACAGGATTCGGGAAGGATCTTCACAGGAAGAAACCCGCCGCTCCCAGGAAAGTGGGTGTAAATAACTTCTTGAAGAAATTGAGCCTCCGTCAAGTCCCAATGGATTACTTCAGCAAAGGATGGGTTCCCTTGGAATATATTTATGACAGGTTTGGTGACAAGGAAGGATTTGAAAATTTCTCAACCACAGAATTTGTCAACCAATTAAGTTATGACGCCTGGGGAGATTTGAGAACCTTCGCCTTCATGATTGCTTTTCTAGGGACCATGGTTTTTCCCGAACGTGATGGGCATATCAAAATTCGTTTATTAGCAGTGGTCTCATACTTGCAAAGTAGCGAATAACACACTATTCTTCCTATGATCTTAGGGGACATTTTTCGGGCATTAACACGATGTCAGGGAGGCGGAGATTATTTCGAAGGGTGTAACATCTTGCTGCAAATGTGGTTCATAGAACACCTCTATCATCACCCGATCGTGATAAATTTCAACGTAGATTGGTTGTCATCCAAGCAGGGCTGCACATTGTAATCTTCCGAACGAATTGAGAGCCTGGTAAGAATTGCTTAGTTCCCTGAAAGAGGACAAACTCACTTGGAACTATTATTGGTTCCCTTCTGCTAAGGTTATGCACATGTCAACGTATCACCCGTTCTACATACTAATGGGTTTCAGGGGTTTCCAGCCATACGCCCCATTACGCGTCATGAGCCAGTTAGGGAGGGAACAAAAAAGGCCTCCGACCGAAGATATGCGTCCGTTCATGTGGGAATTCACAACAGAGGAACTCCCAAGAGAATCTTATGCACGGAAGGTATGGTTTGGTAGTCGACTCTTTGACATCGATGAAATGGTTGACGACCAGGAACGAGGAAAAGTAAGCCACGCATACCTCGAGTGGTTCCACAACCAGGCAATGCCCGAACAAAGAGCAGAAAGGTTGGTAAAGTATGCGGTCGATTGGGAAATGGAGATAGAGTCCAGGGTCGAGAAGGCTAAAAGCGAAACAGCACGAGAATTTCAATCTCGTATTGACACCCTGAGAGAAGATAAAGGGATACTAGAGGCCGCCATGGACATACAGCAGGCTGATTTCGATCAGGAAAGGGCTGATTGGGCACATGAAAAGGAGGCACTCCAAGCCCAAATCCAAGAGATAAAATCGACCGAAGAAAGATCAAGAAGGAGCTGGGCTGATGAGTTACTCATAAATGACTTAGAAAAGAAAGCCCTTGAACATCGGGAAGACTTAGAGAAAGCAGAAACTGCTATAACCTCAATTCGGACCAGATGGAGGAGGGTGGCACACCAACGAGCACTTCATCTGCAACAGATAAAAAGAGATTATGAGGAGATCGTCACGGACCTAAGGGAGACAAATACCACTCTCAAAGAGCGGGTCTTCAAACAAGCCCGGGATGCCAGGACGGATAGAGACCGTTGCTACAACTTGATGGCACGGATGGAAAAATAAGTGGATAGGCTCCTAGACCAAGTCACCAGCAATGCTCGGATAGTGGGGACAAAGAATCAACAAATAGAGCAGCTACTTAGAGAAAAGGATAGGATCAGGGCTAGAATCGAAGAAATTGGTCACTACATCACCATGAGATGCCTAGCATGTGAGCAAATGCCCCGTACCATCCTTTTTTCCTCAGTTATGGGATATGTCCACCAAATCATGGTAGAGCTGAGAAGTCTGCAAAGGGATCTCATGCCAAAATCCGCAGCAAGGCCAAACAACGCCTCACGGACACAGAAGTTAAAAGCTTTAGAGCATGCTTAGTAGAGTCTGTATTTTTATTTTAAGATTCAGTTTGTCCTTTTAAAGTTTGTATTTCCTTCTTTTTACGTTCTCCGTTTTTACGAATGTCTTAGCTTTGTAAGCAGAATTTTGTGGTAATAAAAAATCAAAAAATATATTCTATCTTTCATTTTACATACGGCCAGAACTACGCTCGGTCCGATTCATGCGGGGACATGATACGTAGGCAATCCACATAAGATTCGACCACCACTAAAAGAAAAAATAATAAATAAATAAAAAAAGGAAACAAAATAATATTAAACAAAAAGAAAAAAAAGCACAAAGAGAAGCCAGAATGACGCATGCAACCAATGCAAAACATGAAGAAACCTACTTAACTGTATAGGTGCATCACACCCCAACGTGAGATTATCTATCTGTTATTTGTTTCAAACTGACCGTTTGCTTGCTGCGAGATCCAGGTTTTAGAGCAGGGTGTTTGGTTTTGTGGTAGTCTGGCCTCACATTCATACTTTACGAGGTCAAAGGGAAGTGTCCAACCATCCGTCGCAAATTCAAGAAGAAATGTTCACACTTACTTCACGAGGTCTAAAGGAAGTATAGGAATGTCTTCGGAGATCACTCCGCCAACAATCCCTCTCTCAGAAGAGAGTTCAATCACAACCGTCCCAACTTCCGAATCAGCCACAGATGAAAAGAACAGAATCTTGTGCCTCCGCATATTGGAAATGTGGGAAGCCTGGAACAGTGGAAGAGAAATGCCAAGCCCGATCCCTGGATTCCCCGAACTGTTTCCTAGGACGGGTGGGACCTCCAACGTCCCGATCAGTTACCCGACTACTCCATTTGGGTATCCTACCATGCCATCCCACGTTGCTGGATCTCCTTCTGAGTCACACCCCCAGGTGTCAATGACCGGTGCAATTTAAACACATATACCGCGCCACCTTGTCCAGCTGCGGCACAACCCACTTTGCCAGGCCTAGCTGTGACTCTTCCTCTTTCACCTTCCAAGCACCATCCTTCTCGTTGGAACCTACTCAGTTTACGGCCAACGCATACCCTCAACATCCTCAATACGAATTTGTATCGGGACAGAACGAAAGCCTTAGGACGTCCGAACAGGATGAGATGGCCAAAAGGATGAGAAGCCTTGAGCAAAGTTTGAAAAACATGCAGGGTTTGAGCGGGCAGAAGAGTGTCTCATACGCCGATTTGTGCATGTTCCCGCAGGTCCATTTGCCATTGGGCTTCAAAACCCCTAAGTTTGAGAAGTATGACGGACACGGAAACCCCATCGCTCATCTAAAGAAATATTGCAACTAGTTGCGAGAGGCCGGCAGTAGGGAAGAGTTGTTAATGGCGTACTTCGGAGAAAGCCTGGTCGGTATCGGTTCGGAATGGTTCATGGATCAGGATATCTCCCGTTGGAACATATGGGATGATCTCGCCCAGGATTTCATTCGGCAATTCCAGTACAACATCGACATAGCACCGGATAGAAATTCTCTGGCCAATCACAAGAAGAAGTCCTCGGAGAGTTTCAGGGAATACGCCATCAAATGGCGTGAGCAAGCTTCGAGGGTAAAACCTCCTATGGACAAGATAGAAATGGTCACCATTTTCCTGCAGGCCCAAGAGCCTGACTACTTCCAAAACATGATGTCAGCAATGGAAAGCCTTTTGCGGAGGCAATCAAAATCGGAGAAATGGTAGAGAACAGTCTGAAGACAGGAAGGATCCTGAGTCAGGCGGCCATAAGAGCAACCTCCCAAGCCATCCAAGACGGGTCATGAGGAATAGCCAGGGGGAAGAAGAAAGAAGAAACATCTATGGCAGTGTCAGGGGCGAGAGAGTATCGTAACCCCAGACCCAATTTTTCAGAAAGAGCCCCGCAACACTACTACCCTCATCAAGATACGGCCTACGTTCCTCAGCCATATATGGTTATGACTGCTCAACCTTATGGCCGACCACAGCAGCAGATCAACCGAAATCAAGCTCCACCTCCTAGAAATCAGCCTATTTACCAGAACCGCTACAATCCCCAACCTCCCCAAAATAACTTCCATCCCCGGGAACCTCCTAGGAGACAAACCTTCACCCCCGTCGGTGAACCATACTCTGAATTGCTCCCTAAGCTTATTCAAATGGGTCTCCTACAACCCATACCCCCGAACAGGCAGAACCCGAAATCACCGACATATCAACGGGGCATCAGATGCGCCTATCATTCAGGGGCGGAAGGGCACGATACAAACAACTGTTGGACTTTAAAAAGAGCGATCAAGGATCTGATAGAACAAAGGAAGATAGTGGTAAGGGATGAGGAGGTCCCGAACGTGACTAACAATCCTTTGCCCGCTCACAACAATGGGCCGCTGATTGGAATGATCTGCGAGAACAAAGAGTTTGATCCCGCCTTGAAGACCATAATTGTTATTGCCAACGCGGAGCAAAAGACTACAGCACCCCCGGAACCATAGAAAGGAGAAAAGAAGATTGAGACTACCAAGGCTGAGCTTGGAAAGGAGCTTGAAACCAGAACAGAGACAAGGGCGTTCCTGAAGAGTGAGGTTCTCTATGTTCCCCGAGGCCGCCCAGAGAAGCCACAGAGGTTCGATTTGAAAGAAGGAGTACCAATGTACATACCGAAAGGAACTTATGTGGTCCGAGGAGTAGTTAGGCCACCTAATCTGAATGAACCGTTGGTCATTGGACGCGCCCCGCAGAAACTAATGACGGACCCATCCACGGTGCCTTGGAATTATCAACAAATGTTGATCACCTACAAAGGCAAATAGGTAAAAGGGGAGTTGTCCGGAAATACTGCTGTTGGGAAGTACTGGGACATACGGGAAGTAAATAACGCTACACGGAAACGCTTCCCACCCAAGAAGCCCATAAGCGCTGAAGAAGCAGAGATCTTCTTCCAGAAGATGAAAATGCTTGATTTTGAGGTGGTTGATCAGTTG
This sequence comes from Nicotiana glauca, assembly GCA_026770625.1. Lineage (NCBI taxonomy): Eukaryota > Viridiplantae > Streptophyta > Magnoliopsida > Solanales > Solanaceae > Nicotiana > Nicotiana glauca. The sequence goes on from MU732182.1 coordinate 5,858, forward strand.
CGCAAGCACCCCGATCAAGTGACCATACTAGCCTTACTCATGAGTTCATCCGAGCATCAAAAGATCCTGTTGAGGACTTTGAATGAAGCACATGTACCGGCTGATACTTCTGTATAGCAGTTGGAAAGAATAGCAGAACGATTCTTCGCCGTCAACCAAATTTCATTCAGCAAGAGCAATTTACCCCCGGAAGGAGCCGCACACAACAAAGCCCTACACCTGACCATCAAGTGCGAAAGGTACTACATGAAAAGGGTCATGGTGGACGGAGGTTACGGGGTAGACATATGTCCACTTTCCACTCTACACCGCATAGGAATTGGAGCCGAAAGAATTCGACCCAATAGTGTATGCGTACGGGCTTTTGACGGCATAAAAAGGGACACGATCGGAGAAATCGATTTGGTCCTGACTATTGGCCCAGTAGATTTTGAAGTGACTTTCCAAGTTCTGTACATGGACACATCCTGCAATTTTCTTCTAGGAAGGCCATGGATTCACGCAGCCGGAGCTATACCTTCCACCTTACACTAGATGGTGAAGTTTGAGCATAAGGTCCAAGAGATCGTGATCTACGGGGAGGATGAGCAATCGATCTACCGAGACCTGTCAATTCCATGCCTCGAAGCAAGATAAGGAAGCAAGCACATAGTCTACCAAGCCTTTGAAGTTGTGGTTGCCGATCAATATGAAGAAGGAGGCCCTTGTCCCCAACCCTTCCTTTCTAATGCATCGATCATGGTGGCCAAAGAAATGATTCGACGAGGTTTCAAACCAGGAAAGGGACTCGGGAAATCAATACAGGGAATAATAGATCACATCACTCTGTCTTCCACTAAAAAGCTCTTCGGGATAGGATTCCACCCCACTTCAGAAGACGAAACATGGGCTAAGGAAAGAAAGAAAGAAGGTTGGGTTCTGCCGCAACCGTTGCCACATTTGTACAAGACCTTTGCCCGACCCAAATATATAGAAGAAGATGATGAGGTGTTCACGGCAGAGGAAATTGAAGATGTTTGTGGGGCCATGAGAAAGATGTTTTATGAGACACACATGGTTCAGCCAGAAGAAGGCACAAGCACCGCTGAAGTGCTATACGTGGGGGCAAAAGCTAAGCTTCAAAATTGGGAGGCTACACCGTTCCCAGTCAGACGGGAGTCCGGGTAGACTTGTCCTGCCTCCCTTCCTGCATCACGAGTTATCCTAGGGTGTAACTCGGATGTTTTTCTTCCTTTAGTATTCCTTTCTGTCTTTAAACTGTAAACCCTTTTATCTTCCCGATTCCAAGGAATGAAACCAACGTTTATCATTATATTTTTCTTTTTATTCTTTCTGATTTTTGTTGCTTTTCTTTTACCTTTTTTTTTCCAGTTATAATAATGCGGCTTTAAATAACATGACATGCTTGCGGACTTCACGCCCGGATCCAAACACGTCGTCTAATTGTGAAATAATGAACCAAGAACTGGAATATGATGAAGAAGAGGCTTTTAGGGAAATAAATCGAGAACTGGAACACTTTGAGAATAAACCAAAGCCAAATTTGAATGACACTGAGCCAGTTAACTTGGGAACCTCTGAAGGGATCCAAGAGACCAAAATAAGCATTCACGCTGATAAGAAGACTCGAGATGCAATAATTCAACTCCTGTTTGAGTTTAAGGATGTGTTTGCTTGGTCATACGATGACATTTCAGGACTAGGTACTGATCTAGTGGTGCACAAATTGCCAATCTACCCTGATTGTCCCCCAGTTCAACAGAAGCAGAGGAAATTCAAGACTGATGTCAGTGATAAGATCAAAGAGGAGATCACGAAGCAGTTGAAAACAGGGGTAATTCGGGTGGTCCAGTATACCACGTGGTTAGCTAATGTTGTTCCTGTGCCGAAAAAGGATGGAAAAACTCGAGTGTGCGTGGACTACCGAGATTTGAATAGAGCGAGTCCCAAAGATAACTTCCCTTTGCCCAACATCCACATCCTTGTTGACAACTGTGCCAAACATGAGATACAGTCTTTTGTGGATTGTTATGCGGGATATCACCAGGTGTTGATGGATGAGGAAGACGCTGAGAAAACCGCTTTCACTACACCTTCGGGCACTTACTGTTATAGAGTCATGCCATTCGGTTTGAAGAACGTCGGAGCAACGTACATGAGGGCCATGACTGCTATCTTCCATGATATGATGCATCAAGAAATAGAGGTGTATGTGGACGACGTGATCGTCAAGTCCAGAACTCAAGACGATCATGTCCGAGACTTGAGGAAGTTCTTTGAGAGGCTGCGAAAATACGATTTGAAGTTGAATCCGGCCAAATGCGCCTTCGGAGTCCCATCGGGCAAACTTCTGGGTTTCATAGTCAGCAGGAGAGGTATCGAGTTGGATCCGACAAAGATAAAAGCTATCCGGGACCTACCTCCGCCAAGGACAAAGAAAGACGTAATGAGTCTCTTGGGCAGATTAAACTACATCAGCCGGTTCATCGCTCAATTGACTTCCACATGCGAGCCCATATTCAAGTTGCTGAGGAAAGATGCCGCAATCAAATGGACAGTTGAGTGTCAAGAGGCTTTCGACAAAATCAAAGAATATCTGTCGAATCCTCCTGTTTTGGCCCCGCCGGAACAAGGGAGACCTCTGTTTTTGTATCTGACAGTCTTAGAAAACTCTTTTGGCTGTGTCCTCGGGCAGCATGATGCAACGGGGAAGAAAGAGCAGGCGATCTACTACTTGAGCAAGAAGTTCACTAGTTATGAAGTCAAGTACACCTTGTTGGAAAGAACATGCTGTGCTCTGACATGGGTCGCTCAGAAGTTGAGACACTATCTCCAGGCTCACACCACTCACCTCATTACTAGGTTGGATCCTTTGAAATACATATTCCAGAAACCAATGCCTACCGGAAGATTGGCAAAATGGCAAATTCTGCTTACTGAATTCGACATAGTCTATGTCACCCGCACGGCAATGAAAGCCCAAGCATTGGCAGATCTCTTGGTCGAAAACCCAATTGATGAGGAGTCGAAACCATTGAATACCTACTTTCCAGATGAAGAGGTAAACACAATAGAAGCAGTCCTTGAAGACGCCCATGCTTGGAAGATGTTCTTCGATGGAGCAGTAAACGCCAAAGGTGTAGGGATTGGGGCAATTCTGATCTCTCCCACCGGTCAGCACTACCCATCTACGGCTAGGCTCCGTTTCTTTTGCATAAACAATACAGCTGAGTATGAGGCTTGCATCATGGGCATGAATATGGAAATCGACCAAGATGTCGAAGACTTACTGATCATGGGAGATTCTGATTTGATTATCATACAAGCCCAAGGTGAATGGGAGACCCGAGACGTTAAGCCCATCCTTTACCGACAACACGTGGAAGATCTCGACAGGCAATTCACAACAATTGAGATCAGGTACATCCCGCGATGTCACAACGAACTAGCTGATGCACTTGCCACTTTAGCTTCAATGCTACCTTAAAAGGCAATGCCCATGTCAATCCTTTGGAAATCCAAATCAGGGAAAGACACAGTTACTGCAATGTAACCGAGGCAGGACCAAATATCCAGCCATGGTACTACGATATCAAGAGGTTCATGAAGACACAAGAGTACCCCGAACATGCTATGGGAGATCAGAAGAGAACCATCAGGCGACATGCAAGTGGTTTCTTTTTGAGCGGCGGAGTTTTGTACAAGAGAACCCCGGACCTCAACCTATTAAGATGCGTTGATGCCGAGGAAGCCGGGAGAATCATGCAAGAAGTACACGCAGGAGTGTGTGGGCCTCATATGAACGGGTATGTTTTGGCCAAGAAAATCTTACGAGCTGGTTATTATTTGATAACTATGGAAAAGGATTGCTTCAGTTTTGTCCGGAAATGCCATCAGTGCCAGGTGCATGGAGATCTGATTCATGCACCTCCAACAGATCTACATCCTATGTCGGCACCTTGGCCGTTCGTCGCTTGGGGCATGGACGTCATTGGTCCCATTGAGCCGAAGGCATCTAATGGCCACAGATTCATACTGGCCGCCATCGATTATTTCACAAAATGGGTCGAGGCTATCACTCTCAAGTCGGTCACCAAAATAGTCGTGGTAGATTTTGTACACTCAAATCTTATCTGTCGTTTTGGCATTCCTGCAACTATCATCACAGATAATGCGGCAAACCTGAATAGTCATTTGATGGGGGATGTATGCGAACAATTCAAAATAACGCATAGGAACTTCACTCCTTATCGGCCCAAAGCCAACGGCGCCGTTGAAGCAGCAAACAAGAACATCAACAAGATTTTGAGAAAGACAATCCAGAGTTCCAAAAAGTGGCATGAACAGTTGCCTTTTGCCTTACTGGGATATTGCACCACTGTGCGCACATCGGTAGGAGCCACGCCATACTTGCTGGTTTATGGAACCGAAGCCGTGATACCGGCAGAGGTAGAAATTCCTTCACTCCGGACCATTGTTGAAGAGAGATTGAAGATAGCGAATGGGTTAAGACTCGATTGGAGCAGTTGACCTTAATTGATGAAAAGCGAATGGCTGCAGTATGTCATGGGCAGTTATACCAACAAAGAATGGCCCGCGCTTACAACAAGAAAGTACGACCCATGAATTTTGAAGTCAGACAATTTGTGTTGAGGCGCATTCTTCCCCATCAACAGGAAGCGAAAGGAAAATTCGCTCCTAATTGGAAAGGTCCATACATCATCAGAAAAATACTACCGAGAGGAGCATTATACCTGGGTGATGTTGAAGGAAATGATCCCAAAACGGCAGTGAACGCAGACGCGGTCAAAAGGTATTATGTTTGAGTTTCTTCGGTGATGTTTTGACGCATTTGAGATGATGAAGGCTTTTGTTCCCGCTACCCAAACACTATCCACCCCTTTTGCAAACCACTTTGAGCCGGTTACCTTTCTTTGGCTACCCTCTTTGGAATCCAAAACCACCATCAACCATCAAATAAAAATAAAATAAAATGAAGTGATGATTGGTCCGAACTATGTTCTGACTTGATTCCGAAAGGATACGTAGGCAGCCTCCCTCAAGAGGTTCAGTCACACCGAACCAAAAATCCAATCATCCCCCGAAACTGAAACTGGGGCAGATGTTATAATGGTTCAACCATGAGTTTACCAAATGATTCCAAAGTTGTAATCCCTTCCATATTTCCTTTTACCCAAAACCAAACTCAAGACCTTCGGATCAATTGCCAAAAGCGGGAACGTTGAGAGACATCATAGATGGAAAGCAAACGTTCAGAACTGAGAAAGATAAATAAGAGAGTCTTATCGATGAAAACCTTCGGGCACCATGAGGCGACGGGAGCAGAGAAACCAAAATGAGAGAGTCCGTTTAGTGAAAACTCGCAAAGAGCACTATCGGGCGATGTTGAGAAGGGAAACGAGAGAGGTCTATTAGCGAAAACCCGTAAAGGGCGCTATCGGCTGAAAGAGAGGTATCTCATCGCTGGAAGTACTGGCAAAGTTCCCTGGTTCGGAAATGCAGATTAATGGATTTGCAAGAAGCCGGAAGTGGTACAGGTCAGGCGTCCAGTCCAAGATGCATGTCATGTCCATTTGAAGTCAGCATGCACCCCAAATAAGTTTTTTTTCCCCGAAAGGGACATTTCTATTTTTTAATTAATTCATCTCTTCCATTCCATGTCCGTTTTTCTTTCCTTGGGATCCCTTTTGGTTTAACCCCAAACTCCGAAACTCATTACAAAGGAAAAGTTGGCAGAATTGGTTTCACAGGGCTCCGCCTGACGAAAGCCAAAGAAAATGCCCAGCCTCGGCTAGTGCGTTAGTCCAATCCTGACCGACCATTGTTTGTTTGATGTTCCCTAAAGGAAAAACCTCTTAGAAAGAAAGAGGGTTGAAGGCAAAAGTTCTGAGAGCAGGATGAAGCAAAAGGCCAGTGCCCACACGGGCAAATCATCATGAAGGCCTAACAGTTGGAGTCTTGCCAAGTCTGAAAGAATTCTTCTCTCTAGATCAGCAAGCAGCAAAGTTCTCCACGGAAATGGGGCTGCGATCAAGCAATTGAGATGATCAAGGCCACAAA
>MU732182.1:15893-28937 GCA_026770625.1 Nicotiana glauca
ACCTCGATTAAGGCTCGTTTGGCCTCCAAAGTTTCAAGTCTGAAGCGGACCAAGCTCTTTTCGATTCCTGATTTTCCTTCAAGGTATTTCCGTTCTTTCTTCTCTCTTCATCTTTTCATATTTGTCTTGTTTAGATTAGAGGTTTTCTTCTATTTTTTTTTATCCTTTTCTATTATTTTGTTAATTTTTCTATCCTTCTCCAATAGACCTTTTATTTGGTCAATTTCTTCTGTTTTTTCCCGTTAATTGGTATCTTGATTGAGCTATGTGCTTAGTTTGTTTGAAATCATCAGGCAGTTAATTTACATTTTTTTGATTTCCCTGTTCTGCCCGAAACCATGAATCACTGACTTATTCGTCAATTGTTTGTTATCGATTATACGTGTTGTAATCGATTAAATGAATGTCGTCGATTAGTTATATGGGTTTGTTGTGTTAGGGCAATAGGACAGTGGTGTCGTTGACATTGTTAACTTCGTCCAGAATCACTGTCGGATTGAAGCCTTAACTGTTTGTGATTCTAGATTAGGTTTTGAATTGGATATAGCTATTAGGAGTCAGAACTTAGCTAGGTGGATTACTAATTGGGCATCAAATACACCCTTAAATTGGTGTTTAAATGAATTAAAAGGGAAGTCTATAGTGTGAATTACAACCTGTTTAAACACTAAGTAGTTGGAAGTCAGAAACTAACATTTAAGATTCAAAAAGTGCCCTGCACATGAGGCAGTCTAGTGGAACCTGCTGTACAGCAGGGTATCCCATTAGCTTTCTGCACTTCAAACAGTTTTAAAATTAAAACCCATACTTAGACAAAAGGGAGTGGGAACAACAGAGAAATAAGATGGGTGGATTAGTTTTAAAACAATTAAAAGGGGGGCTGCTAGGTTGTGAGTTCAGGTTATAAAGGAGAGAAAATTTTCAGAAGAGGAAGAGTTTTTTTTTGGGGGGGGGGGGAAGCCTTCAGTTTTAAGAGTTCGAAAGATTTTCTTGAGTCTTAAGAGCCTATTCTAGACAGTTTTTCCAGCCCATCAGTTTCCATCTTAAGAATTTTTCTCCAGCTCCAAACTCCCAGTTTTGAGAATCCTGTCCAGCTCTAGAAAATCACAAACTACAGAGGATATTCTGGGATAGAAAGCAGTAGATAAAATCTAATAGAAACACTATTCCATTGCCCTTGTTTTGATCAGGACAATAAGGTTCTTGAGCTAGTAATCATGTCCCTGTAGCCCTGTTACATTGCTTTCGAGATCAGAAACAGTTTAAGCTTCCTCTGTTTTCTGTTCCATACTTGGGTGTTCAAGGCAATTTGAAGGTTTCTGTTGATTAACTCGAGTTTTGTTTGTTGCTGTCTGATTTTCTGGAATTGCTGCTTGATCGCCTTAAGTTCCCGGTTTGAGTTCAAATGAATGACCCAGGCACACATTCGATTTGCATATTCGTTAGCGGGCGGGTCCAGATTGAGATTAGACGCATTCTGTTTAAAGGTCTAAATGTATAGTTTTCATTTAATGAAAGTGGTTTAAAGTTGATTAAAAGCACATAGGTTATAACATGTATTAAAATTAGATATTTTGGCCATTTATAATAGTTTAAGCGACCGTGCTAGAACCACGGGATCCGAGGGTGCCTAACACCTTCCCTCGGGTCAACAGAATTTCTTACTTAGAATTTCTGGTTCGCAGACTTCATTTGGAAAGTCGAAATTTCCTCGATTCGGGATTTAAATAAATCGGTGACTTGGGACACCTTAATTTATTCCAAGTGGCGACTCTGAAATAAATAAAATAATCCTGTTTCGAATATTATTACTTAAATTGGAAAAACTCCTTTATATACTCCCTCGAAAGGGGGCGCGCCAAAAGGAGGTGTGACATGCAGTACAATAGGTAATAACCATCCAAAAAAGCTGTAAATTATTTTTGGACTTAGTTTATATTTTGTAATTTAAACATGAGTGCAATTATTTTTTATTTTTTTATACACATAGTTTGGTGCAATTAAAATTTATTATTTTATATGATAATTTAATAACCAAAGATACATGTATATACCACGTGACTAGTTACTAATAACATAGTAGAAGAGTCTAAAATGAAATTACTAAAATACTCAAAAAGAAAAATGGAGAAAACAATATAAATTAGAAAATTTCCAAAGAGACAAAGAAAAGAAGAAGAAATTAAATAAAAAGAAGAAGAAAATAAAGAAGTATTCCGCCAAAACTTTCCGGCAAAACATACTCCCGCGCCATTTCAGTTTCTTCTACCCACGATCACAATATGCTAAATCCTTGCAATTATTTTTCTCAACTGAAAGATTATCTCGAGCAGCCTCTCACAAGCTATCGTTTGGATTCTTCTCAATTCCACAATCCATTCGGCTAAGTGGTAAGTCTCTCACAAGCTATCGTTTGGATTCTTCTCAATTCCACAATCCATTCGGCTAAGTGGTAAGTATTTGTTTTATCAATCTAATTTTTTCTGTATATTGTAGATATATTGATATGCTATATTGTTTAGTTATAAAGATATTGAATCAGTATATTTTGTAGTTGATGGCTTATATAGATTAAATAAGACAGAGTATAAGGATACCAGATACTTCTTGTGAGCTTCACTTAATTTTTTTTTGTCCCACTTTTCTCTTCATTTCAAACAAAGGACTCGTTTCTTTTCCTGGAAAATCATTATGTAATTTTGTTTTAGTCCTTTGCTATTGGAATGTAACTATCTCTTCCAATCTCCATGTGAACATTTATTGTGCCATTTTTTTGCTAAATAATTGAAAGCTTGTGCTCATTATAACGAGGATTTGAGACCTAATTTGATTATTAGTACTCTTTTTTTACTGTCCAAAGATTTTTAGAAATCAATAAATGCTACTGTAATTTTTTTACATTATTAGGAAAGAAAGTTTGTCAGAAAAATGACTTCAAATCGTGAGTGGATGTACAAAAGGTTAACGAGAGGTTTGTATAATCCATCATTCCTAAGGGGTGTTGAGAAATTTATTGAGTTTGCAAAGAATCATCAGGAAGGGAAGGATGGTGAGAGACTAAGGTGCCCATGTAATCGAAAAAAGTGTCAGAATAGAAATTTTGAAGATGTTCTTACGGTCCACGAGCATTTGTTGCGTGATGGCATTGTACCTGGATATCATACATGGTACTTGCATGGAGAAAATGAGGTTACAAGAAATATAGATCAACATGAAGAGACGCAAAATTGTGATATGAATACTGCATCAGCAAATATGGATGCAATGGATGAGCCTGGATCATCTACTTCATACCATAGAATGGTCTTTGACGCTGCTGGCCCCTCATTCGATCCGAGTGATATAGATGAATTGCCGAACCCTGATGCACAGAAATTTATGATATGATTGATTTTGCAAATCAAGAGGTGTGGCCTGGCTGTGAAACACATTCTCAATTGTCAGCTGTTGCACGTTTGTTACATATCAAGTCTGAACACCATTTGTCTGATAGATGTTTTGATGACATTTGTCAATATGTGAACGAGATGATTCCTCCTGATAAATTGATGCCAAAAAATCTCTATGAAACTAAGAAGTTAATGCAGGGAATGAACATGCCAGTAGAAAAAATTCACAGTTGTATTAATGCCTGTATGATTTATTGGGGAGAAGACAGTGAACTTAGCCATTGCAAGTTTTGTCGGCATCCCAGGTACAAGCCTACTAGGCAAATATCTAATTCAAAGAGAAATCTTGTACCATTCAAACAGATGTTATACTTTCCCCTTACTCCACGGTTGCAACGCCTATATGCTTCTGACATGACTGCTGCACATATGCGATGGCATGCCGAGCATGAAGTTGAGGAAGGTGTGATGTGTCATTGTTCAGATGCACCCTCATGGAAACACTTTGATAAGATGCATCCATCTTTTGCATCTGAAAGTCGTAATGTCAGATTGAGGCTATGCACAGATGGTTTTCAACCATTTGGACAAACAGGTCAATAGTATTCATCTTGGCCAATAGTTGTGACACCATACAACTTGCCGCCTTGGATGTGTATGAAAGAGTCCTATTTGTTTTTGTCAGTTATAGTTCCTGGGCCGAAGAACCCTAAGCAAAAACTTGATGTTTTCTTGCAGCCAGAGGCGGACCTACAGCCCACCATGAGGGGTCACGTGAACCCATTAACTTCGGCAAAAATTCTATATATACATAGCTGTATATACATTGGTGACCCCTTAAATATTTTTCTTGGCCCCCTCATTAACAAAGATACGCCTGGAGCAATGGTCACTTTCAAAGTGTAAGACTTGCTCCTTGTCACCGGCACGGGTTCGAATCCTGCTTGCTACAAATATTTTTAAGTTTGTTTTTTACTTAGCTTAACAGTACTATTTCTTAGTTATTAGTAAAGACTTTACGCCCCAATTTTCAGTCATTGCTTCCCAGTTATTCTTCTTCACTTCTTCCTTATTCCTCAATCAAAAATCAAAGATCTCCTCCACCAGTTTGCCTCCATCACTTCTCACTTCATAATAGAGAACCATTCTTCCTCAATCTTTGGTTAGTGCTTCTCTTATTTCAAAACTTATTTTTTATTTGCAACTTAAAGCTTCTCTTACTTTGAAACTCTATCTTGATTTTTTTTTTACTGAAGTTGTATTTATCCAACATATTCTTTTTAATTTTTATCTCATAAAAAGGGCTGCACAAAAAAGTTATAGTATTAGATTCAATAAGTTAAAGCATTTGTTTTATTCTTGATAAATGGGTGTGATTGCTCTATTGATATTGCATTTTTTGTATTCTTGATAGACTCTGAAATTTATTGGACTCATTTTTTGTAGGAAGTTCTTGTTCTTATGAATTGAGATGGATGTATTTTTGACGAAGTTTAATTCTTCTCAACCGAGTTCTACTCTTAGAAACAATTCCTCTCATCTTATAGATGAGTTCGATGAGAAATTACTCAATCCCGATCCTAGAGAGAGAGTACCCATTGATAAATATAGTCCTAGAATACGTGATGAAGTAAGAAGATACTACATTCAAAATGGACCTCGCCAACCGGTTGATCATAAGTTTCCTAAAACTTTATTCGGTAATAAAATGCGTCAATTTTGTCCGGGTTGGTTTAAAGGTTCGTATTCTAGATGGTTGGAGTATAGTGTGAAGAAAGATGCCGCATTTTGTTTATGTTGTTATTTATTCAAAAATGATTATGTTCATGGAAGCACGGGTGACTCTTTCACAAAACGGGCTTTAAGGCTTGGAATAAAGCTTCAGAAAGACTTCCTTTACATGTTGGTCAAGTAAATAAACTCCACCACAAGTATTTCAACAAGATGTTAGACTTATCAAATCAATCTCAATCAATTCAAGTTGCTTTTGATAAGCAATCTGAGAAACAAAGAAATGAGCACTGAATTCGTTTAAATGTATCAATCGATGTTGCAAGGTTCCTCTTGTACTTTGGATTGTCTTTTCGAGGTCATGATGAAAGTGATTCTTCAAAAAACAAAGGCCTTTTCATAGGCCTTTTGGAATGGCTTTCAAAGAGGCTCCCTCAAGTAGATAGCGTCATATTGAAACATGTACCAAAAAATGATATGATGACTTCACCAAAAATTCAAAAGGACATTGTGAGTTCTTGTGCACAAGAAACCGTGAAAGTTATAATCAACGATTTAGATGGGGATTATTTTGGGATATTAGTTGATGAGTCCAAGGATATTTCACACCATGAACAAATGGCCCTTGCTTTGCGTTATGTTGACAAAAAAGGCCAAGTTAAAGAGCCATTTATTGGTCTTGTTCGTGTTGGTGATACCTCTGCAAAGTCGTTGAAGGAAGCAATACTTTCTTTGCTTATGAAACACTCATTAAGTCCATCCAAATTACGTGAACAATGCTATGATGGAGCTAGTAATATGCAAGAAAAAAATGAATGGTCTTAAATCTTTAATTTTGCAAGAAACTCCTTCGGCACATTGCATTCACTGTTTTGCTCATCAATTACAGTTGACACTTGTAGCGGTTGCTAAAAAACATAAGAAGGTGGAAACTTTCTTTGCTATAGTTGCTAATGTGTTGAATGTGATTGGAGCATCCTTTAAACGCAGAGATAAACTCCGGGACCATCAAGCAGAATTATTGGAGAGGTTGGTAGAGAGTGGTGAAGTTCAAAGTGGGAAAGGATTAAATCAAGAACGAGGGCTTCAAAGGCCAGGTGACACTCGTTGGGGATCACATTGTTAAACATTAGATAACTTTCTTGTTTTATTTGAGTCTATTGTTCATGTACTTGGAGTGATTGAATATGAAGGTTCTGAGGCTAATGATAGATTGCAAGCAGAAGCTTTTTTGAGTAAAATCAATTCATTTGAATTTGTGTTATGCTTCACTTGATGTTGAAGGTATTGTTGCTGTCGAACGAACTGAGTAAAGCTTTACAGAAGAAAGATCAAGATATTGTCAATGCCATGATATTTCTTGACATTACAAAGGAAAGGTTGCAACAAATGAGAGAGGAAGGATGAAAATCATTAATGGATGAAGTTTCTTTGTTTTGTGCTAAACATGACATTTTGGTGCCCAATATGGAAGAATTTAATATTCCTGGAAAGTCTAAGCGTAGGCCTTCTAGTGTTACTTATTCACATCACTTACGTGTTGAGCTTTTTTATACAGTAATTGATTTGCAACTTCAGGAGCTTAAGAGTCGTTTTGATGTTGTCAGTGGTAACTTGCTTCTTGGTATGGATAGCTTGAATCCGGCTAATTTGTTTGCTAATTTTGATAAGGAAAGAATAATGACATTGGCCAAGTATTATCTAGATGAGTTTGGTGAATTGAAGCTTCGAGATCTTAGTCACCAACTTGACACTTTTATATGGCACATGAAACATGGTGACCCTAGATTCCGGGATTTGAAAGGAATTGGTGAATTGGCAAAAGCGTTGGTTGAATCAAATCTTGTGGAGACATATTCACTTGTTTATTTACTTGTAAAGTTGACTCTAATTTTATCTGTCGCGACTGCAACGGTAGAAAGAGCATTCTCATCCATGAAGTACATCAAGGATGAATTGCGTAGTAGTATTGGTGATACATTTTTAAATAATTGTTTAGTTTGTTACTTTGAAAAAGAAGTATTTGTAAATGTAAGCAATGATGTTATTATTGACCGTTTTCAGAATATGAGAACGCGTCGAGTTCAGGTATAAGTGGATGATGTACTTTTGTTATATTAGTATCACTTAAAGATATTCTACAATATTGAAGTTTGTATTTTGATTTAAGTTGTGCCTTCTTTAGTTCTCTTTTTGAGACAACAACAGATTACTGTTGTATGTTACAAATTGAGGCCACTAAGCTTGTTTTACATTTTAAGGTTTATTCCAGTTTAGTTCATGTGTGTGCAAGGATGTGCAAGATTTTTTTTTTTGGAATACTTATTTTGAAATTTGTGTTAGTTGGTCAATTTGGGAGTATGATGAAGTTGAAGTTTGTGTTCGCAGGTTGGTGATTCACTCTGATGATAATGGTGCCCCCTTCATTCTCAAATCCCAGGTCCACCTCTGCTTGCAACCTATGATTGCTGAACTAAAAAATCTGTGGAGTATATGTGTGGACACATATGATATCTCTAAGAAGCAAAATTTTAACATGCGAGCTGCTTTGATGTGGACAATCAGTGATTTTCCTGCATATTCAATGTTGTCTGGGTGGGGTACTGCAGGTAGGCTAGCATGTCCATATTGCATGGAGAATTCAGATGCTTTTACTTTGACAAAAGGTGGCAAACAGTCCCGGTTTGACAATCATCGTAAATTCCTACCACTTAATCATCCATACAGAATTAATAGAAATTCATTTAGAAAGAACAAAGCCGTCACAACGCATTCTCCCCCGATACGGTCTGGTGATGATATCTTGAAGGAGATAAATCAATTGGGGTTGAAAAAGGTAACAGAGCTTGGGGCTGATATTGTTAATGGCAAAATTAGCAAGTTTTCTGGTTGGAAGAAAAGAAGCATATTTTGGGATTTACCATATTGGAGTACAAATCTCATTCGGCACAATCTAGATGTTATGCACATCGAGAAAAACTTTTTCGAAAATGTGTTCAATACAGTGCTAGATGTAGATGGTAAAACAAAAGATAATCCTAAATCTAGAGAAGACTTGAAAGAGTTTTGTCGACGTCCTGAATTACATGTTGTTGGTGGTGAATATCCGAAAGCTTGTTACACACTAGACAAGAAGTCAAAAAAAGTGTTGTGTGAATGGGTGGAAAATCTGAAATTTCCATATGGATATGTATCAAATATGGGAAGGTGTGTGGACATGAAAAAGCATAGATTGTTTGGTATGAAAAGCCACGATTGTCATGTATTCATGCAAAAATTGGTTCCTATTGCATTTCGTGAGCTATTACCACAAAAAGTTTGGGAACCACTTGCTGAGATGAGCCTTTTCTTTAGGGATCTCACTTCTACTGCAATTCGACAAGAGGATATGGTCAGACTTGAACAAGAAATACCTGAAATACTTTGTAAATTGGAGCGTATATTCCCTCCCAGCTTTTTTGATTCAATGGAACATCTTCCCGTGCATCTTCCTTACGAAGCAAGGATAGCAGGTCCAATGCAATATCGATGGATGTACCCGTTTGAAAGGTAAGATTTTATTGATATTAATTAAATCACTTCATTTTCATAATCATGAAAGACTCACAATTTGAGCTTATGTGTTATTTCCAGGAACCTTCGAAAATTAAAAAACAATGTTCGAAATAAGGCACAGGTTGAAGGATCCATATGCAATACATATTTAGTTGAGGAAGCTTCATCTTTTTGTTCACACTACTTCGAACCTCATGTTTACACAAGGCATATGAAAGTTCAACGGAATGATGATGGTGGTATAAGTGAACGGGATGAACACGATGGTAATCTTTCTATATTTACCTATCCAGGTAAAGTATTTGGGAGATGTAAACCAAGATATATGACTGAAGAAGAACTTGATGCAGCTCATATTTATATTTTATTAAATTGCACAGAAGTACACCCATATATTGAGTAAGACTTTAAGCTTTTGTTTTCATTTATAGATTAGCAAAATCATCAAAACACTTAATATATAATTTTCTTGGATGTGATTCAAAGGATTTTTATTGACTCCCTTCGTTAAAATTTCCCACAAATTACGGACAAGGAAGTGGATAGGAAACTTGATGAAGATTTTGCATCATGGTTTAAAAGATATGTGAGTACTTGTACAATATCCTTCCACTTATACTTACCTCACTTATGAGCAACTCTAATTATTTTTCTTTTACAGGCACGAGTCCACATAGATAATCAGTTCATCAAGGCCCTTGCAGAAGGTCCGCGTCGAACAGCACAACCATGGACTGGTTATATTGTCAATGGCTTTAAATTTCACACTAAAAGTCGAAGTTCTTCCAGAGCATCCAGCAACAGTGGTGTATGCATAAAAGGAACTAATTATAGTGCAGATGATAGTAACTACTATGGTGTGCTAACTGATATCCTTGAATTGGAGTATAAGGGTAGTGAGTATATAAAGAAAACTGTTTTATTCAAGTGTGATTGGTTTGATCCCACACCAAAAGCCGGAATGAAGATTCACCCACAATATAAACTTGTGGATATCAACCATGAAAAGAAATTAAAAAAGTATGAACCATTTGTTTTGGCAATGCAAGCGGCTCAAGTGTATTATGCAACTTATCCTAGCTTACGACGTGATAAGAGTGACTGGTGGGCTGTGTGTAAAATAAAAGCACGGGGTATTACAGACATGCCTCCATCATCTTCACAGTCACCTCCAAAAGATGATGTTGAGTCATTCCAATCTGAGGAAGATGGTTTAACATTTGGTGTGGTACCTGATGTGAGCACGTGATTTTTACCCTCACGACAATTACTCCAAAAAATTTGTAAAATAAAATAGTTTTGATTTTGTAGGTTTCCCGTTTGTCCTTCCTTAGCGTCAGCATTTGGACCGTGTATGTGTTTATTTGTTACATTAATCAAAAATAAAAAATATGTGTTGCAGGCATGTAGGAATTATTTGTGCGATCGTAAAATTTTTATTAATCATAAAATGGTTAAAAAAGAAAATTACAAAAAAAAAATACACAGTTTTGTTCTTTGCCATTAGGATTCTATTTAAATGTGTAATTTGTGTTAATGGTTTGAGTGTTAATTAATAGGCGTGTAATTTTATTCCTCTTAATGTGTTTAAAGTGGTTTTAATTTGAGTGTGGCTAGCTAAGAAATGAGACAAGTGGCCAAAATTGCAAAGAATCCAGCCCAAATTAGGTGCCAACCCAATCCGTCTCATCCAAAGCCATCAGAGACGGACCAAACGACGCCGTATTGGCGCCTACACGCAGGCCGTTGATCAAATCCAATAGACGACCCAGATCAGGTGACTTTTTAATCCAAACGGCGTCGTTTTGATACGCCCGATCTAGACCGTCCGTCCTATCCAATCCAACGGTCCAGGTCACCCCCTCTCTACCCGATCCAGCCCCGACCCATTTCCCCGGACCGACCCAATCCCACAATTTAACCAAACGACACCGTTAGGCCTTAAGCAAATGATCCTGGACGTTGATCTCATCTGATCAAACGGCCAGGATTAAATCCCAACCACACTATATATGCCCAAACCATACCCCGCCCCCCTTAGAACCCCCCCTCCTCATCTCTCTCAGAGACGAGGAACCCTAGCAGCCGCCCTAAAAAACCTCCCACTGCAAGCCGGCGGCGACGACGCCAATGACCGCCATCTCTACACCCTAGGACCACCCTACACCCTGAGTCCAAATCCACGAACCGTTAAACTCGAATCATCATGCTTTGTCTCGAATCTTCACTTGAAGATTCGAGCAAAACTGAAACCTATCTCAACCAAGCCCAAACTCGTACCCTAGCACCTCCTGACCTCCCTCATACCCAAACGACCCTTGGTTCGGTTCGAATCTAAACAGAAAATGCCGAGCTTTGAAATATCCGTATGAACCCTAAAAATCCGAAAGGGGGCTTCCGTTGGAATTCGATAGGAGTTTGAGGTCTAACAGACCTTAATCTAGGTGTTCTCAACTGAGAACACCCCGATTAAGGTCCGTTTGGCCTCAAAATGTTCAAGTACGAGTCGGTCCAGGGTCTTTTCGAATTTCTGAGTTTTCTCGAGGTATTTTCTTTTCTTTCTTCTAGCTTTACCTAAGTTTATACTTGTTTGTTAATTGTGTGATTATTTTTACTTTTTTTTTTATTTTTGCTAAACTTTCTACTCCCATCTTCAAAGACCTTTTTTTTTTGGTCGCTTTGTTTCTGTTTGATTATTCGAGTATGTGTGTCATAAGATACACATTCGCTTCGATTAGCGTCGTCGAATAATTAGTTTTGTATCTTTATGATTCTGCCTGAAAATTATGAATCACTGATTCATAGGGCAATTTGGTTATCAATTATGTGCGGTATAATCGATTTAACNTCAGGGAATAAGATGGGTGCTGTTCAGTTTTAAAAGATTGGAAATAGGCTAAAGGTTGTTAGTTGGGGATATAAGAAGAGATGCTGGCATTAGGAAGAGGGACTGGAGACTGAAGTAAAAAAAAAATAGAGAGCGAAAAGGCTGAAATACATTTCGAAAAGAACATATAGATTTCTTGATATACATGCTGAAAAGAGAATACCGACTGGGGATTCATTCATAGATAGAGAGAGCTTAAGAGGAGGAAAAATTACCCCATTGGCTTTGGGTTTTTCACTCGGTTTCTTTTCCATTTCAGGGGTTGGTTTGAACCTCCATAAGCTTTCTTTTTTCTTTTAAAGATCAGAAATAATTCGAGCTTTTATTTGTTTCCACTTCACACTTAAGTTTTCTTTAGGATAACTGAAGTTTCTGTTGGTTCGTTTGGTTTGGTCTTTGCTGTTTATACCTTCTGGAAACTGTTGTTGGTCTATTCTCAAGTTTCTTTATGGATTGACTTCTTTCCTGAGACTTCAAGTTGTTCCCTGGGTTATGTACTACTGTTTCATAGGAGCCTTAGTTTGTTTGTTGGTTGCTGTTGGATAAATTGCTGAGTGTTGCTGGGTTTTCTGTTGCCGTCTACTGGTTTTGTTAATAACTGCTGATTGGTTGCTGGTGTACTACAATTATTTGCTGTGTTGTGTTGCTGTTCGTGTTACTGCCGCGGCTGATACTCCTTCTTCTTTATTTTCAAATACCAGGTACACAATTGGTACTCTTTGTAAAGATGAGAATTGAAGCATGAAATACAAATGAGGAACTGAAGCTCTAGGATTTATTTTAAGTCATATTCCGAATTAAGTTGTATATATACAGTAGTTAATTTCATATGCCAGAACCATGTAGTCACTTTAATATGCACAACTGAGTACTGAACTGCAGTAGTTTAGTGTGTAAACACCATTCCTATGTATGTTAATTAGAAAAGAACTAATGATATAGTATTCATGTCTTGCTATCTACAGTTTGTTTCATTTTAGCCTATTTGAAACGCACATCAAATCTTTAAGTTAAATCGCTTAGTAGTTTGAATTACTTTTAGTTAATAAATTGCGTATATAAATTTACAAAAAAAAAAACAGGTTCCCTTAGATATCACTTTCATTTTTGCTTCTTAAATGTCAAATGAGTGTAGAAACGAGTATTAGGCCCAACACCGGAATAAGCCTGGCCCAGGTCCAGCTCGATGCCATGGACGCTGGGCCTGGGCCCAAAAATTGTTAAACGGACTGCCCTATTGTATCATTTTTCGGATTTAACAAGTTATGTTCAATGCCCGCCTTGAAGCATGTAAAATAATTAGGACCTTTATCTTCTTTCATTACAGAGGCGAACCTAATAGAAAAAATATAGTCATTTTTAGGACATCCTTTAAAACAAATGAGATGAGCCTCGCCAAATAAAACAAAATTGTGGGGCCCTCATAAAAATATATATATTAAAGATACTTAGACTTCGGGATGAGCTGCTTAGTGAACTGCA
>MU732187.1:0-25253 GCA_026770625.1 Nicotiana glauca
GCGTAAGTACATATTATATATATATATATATATATATATATATATATATATAAAAGCTATATTTGATACGGTATTACCTAATATACTTATACTTAGTGCATTATATAGCGTAAGTACATATATTATATATATATAAGCTATATTCAATACGGTATTACCTAATACACCTATACTTAGTGCATAATATAGCGTAAGTATATATATATATATATATATATATATATAAAAGCTATATTCGACACAGTATTACCTAATACATTTATACTTAATGCATAGTATATAGCGTAAGTACATATATTATATATATATATATATATAAGCTATATTCAATACAGTATTACCTAATACACTTATACTTAGTGCATAGTATAGCGTAAGTACATATATTATATATATATAAGCTATATTCGATACGATATTACCTAATACATTTATACTTAGTGCATAGTATAGCGTAAGTACATATATATATATATATATATATATATATAGACACACACGCCCGCTTCATAGTACTATTCATCCCTTGTGTTACAAAAGTGTATTAACGACTTACATTTATATTATTTACATAGTAAATACAAAAGTGATTTTTAATTTTGACCATATAGAGACCAACTTTGGTCGCTAACTGTAAATGAGTTTAATTTAGCGACCAAAGTTGGTCACTAATTGTACATGAATTTAATTTAGCGACCAAATTTGGTCACTAAATTTTAATCAGATTTATTTATATTTTATATAATATTTAAATTAATAATAAAAATTATTAAATGTTAGAACTGGGTCCCACCTTGGCGACCAACGTTGGTCTCTATTTCATTAAGCGACCAACTTTGGTCGCTAAATTTTTAATTATATTTATTTATATTTTATAATTTTTTTAAATAAATATATATTTATTAAAATATTATAACTGGGTCCCATTTTAGCGACCAAAGTTGGTCGCTATCAACTTATCCTTCAGTTAGCGACCAACTTTGGTCGCAAGTTTTAAATTATATATATTTATATTTTATAAGTTTTATAAGATAATAATAAAATTATTTAAAAAAATTATGTGGGTCCCACTTTAGCAAGCAACATTGGTCGCTATATCTCAGTATATCTTTGACCAAGTAAGTCTGACCAGTCCAGTCAACAGTTTGACTAAATTTGCGGCCAAATAGCGACCAACTTTGGTCGCTAAAGTATTTCAAATATTTTTATTATTATTTTCGGCAGTTTGGCGACCAACTTTGGTCGCTTTTCTTGCCAGACCAAATTTGATCGCTAATCTTCGGTCGCTTTTTACAAGAATTCTAGTAGTGATGTAAATTAAGATTTTCTCTGATGCGTTGTGGATATAATAATTGATTATTATCTTGTTTGAACTTTATAAATTATCCAATGTCCAGAGTTGGAGTCAATTTACACACACACACACACACACACACACACACACACATATATATATATATATATATATATCCAAATTCAGACATGTTAATCTTGAATAATGGGCCTAGGTCTATCTGTGAAAAAATAAAGTTGATTTTTTTGGAAGAGTAAAAATTATAATTAGAAGAAGTTTCTAGAAAGTTATGGAGTAATATCTTGGATATTTGTTGTACTTATAAAATATCTAGATATTCTAGAGTCTTGATATTTAAGAAAGATATTAGTAGAAGATGATAGAATTGTCTAGCTTATTTTTGTATCTAGAATCATCCATAGACAAGTATAAATAGGAGTAGCCTTAGACATTTCTTTGAAGAAAAAATCAACAAAGTCTTCTTCAATAACAAAGTCCTCCTTTAAAAAATCTCTCCTCTTTTCAAGCTTCCTCTTCTTTAGTTGAATCTTCCTATTTTAGTTAACGATCTTGGGCCAGCAGAAGGTCTCCAAATAATACTCTTCTTCTGCTATTCTTTACATGGTATCAAAGCCATAAGACGGCTTCTGGATTTCAAGGCCGGGTTAGTGGTTGATTCAACTGGTTTCGCTAAATGGATTTGGGTGGTCGTGCTAATGGATTGAGAATTGAGTTATTGAACCGGTCCAACTACAAGGTATGTAAAACTTGTATGGAGTCATACCTTATTGGTGAGGATTTGTGGAAAGTTTTCAATGGGATTAACACAAGTCCTCCTGTTGAAGCACCGAAAAATAGCAATGCGCGTAAGAAGTGGAAGCAGATTAATGCTAAGGCGGAGTTTATCCTAAAGAGGTCTATCTCTCCTAATTTATTTGATCATATTATAAGGTGTAAATCAGCTCATGAAATTTGGAGTACCTTCGATCGACTGTTCAACAAGAAGTATGAAGCTCGACTACAAATTTTGGAGAATGAGTTAGCTAACACCACTCAAGGTAATCTCTCTATCGCCGAGTATTTCTTGAAGGTTAAAAATCTGTGTTTCGAAATTTCTCTATTGAATCCGAACGAGGCTATCTTTGAAGCAGGAATAAGAAGAATCATTATTCATGGTTTAAAGCCAGAATATATTCCATTTGTTACATCCATTCAAGGATGGGATAAACAACTATCTTTGGAAGAATTTGAGAATTTGCTGTCGTCACAAGAGCTACTAGCCAAACAGATGGATGGTGTATCTGTCAAAGAAGGTGAAGGAAATTCTCTTGTCGCCGATAAGAGAAACTATAAAGGAAAATCAAGAGATATCATGCACTTTCAATCCTCAAGTGGTTCAAGCTCGCCAGGAAAGAAGGGGTAACCTACCGGTAACGGTAAAAAACTTTTAAAATGTTACTGTTGTGGCAAAGTCGGGCATATAAAAAGATATTATCGAGTCAAGGAGAGCAATATAGCTCAAACCAAGAAAGTTTCTAAAGAAGAAGAAAAGGAAGAAGACTGGGGAAACTGTTTCGCAGCGGAGACTCGAGCAATAAATGCCACGACTTTCATAAATTTTGAAAGAGACTGGATTGTGGATTCAGGAAGTGGGAACCATCTCACTGGAGATCAATCCAAATTCTCCACTTTTCACGAATACAACAGATATGATGTCATTGTTACAGCTGATAATACAATCCATAATGTGGAGAAGGAAGGCACTGTTGTGATCAACGAGAAGCAAAAAGATACTATCACCCTCAACAGTGTCTTTCATGTTCCAGGTATGAAGAAAGTCTATTTTCAGTTGCAAATGCTGTAGATGCTGGAAACTATTTGCTATTTGGCCCACGTGATGTGAAGTTCCTCCAAAATATCAAGGTGCTCAAGGCAGATATCGTTCACTCAGATAAGAGAGTAGCGATTTATATGTCTTATCTGCCTCTAATTCATATATTGAGAAGATGAGTAGCAATGATAATACATATCTTTGGCATGCTAGACTTGGACATCTATGCATGGATAAATTAAAAGCCATGGTAAAGTTGAATCTAGTAAAAGGTTAGCCTAACTTAAGAAATTTTGATGGAGGAGAGGTTTGTGAAGGATGTCAATATGGAAAGGCACATCGTCTTCCATTTGACAGATCCTTGTCAAGGTGCAATGCCCCACTAGAACTTATTCACAATGACTTGATGGGGCCAACAAGAACTCCTTCATTCTCAGGCTATTCTTATATGTTAATTTTCATTGATGATTTTACTAGATTCACTTGGGTTTATTTTGTGAAGCACAAGTCAGAAGTTTTCAGTAAGTTTGTGGAGTTCAAAGAAACAGTTGAAGGTGAACTCGATTCCAAAATAAAGCGGCTGCGAACTGATAATGGCGGTGAGTTCACGTCAGATGAGTTTATTTCCTTTTGTAGTCAGCATGGCATTAAAAGAGAGCTGACATGCGCTGATACGCCACAACAAAATGGAGTGACTGAAAGGAAGATCCGACACTTAAATAAGACATGTAAGAGTTGGCTTCATGCCAAGAATCTACCTAGAGCCTTGTGGGCTGAAGGTATGAAATGTGCAGCGTATGTGATTAACATGATGCCGCTTTCTTCAAACAATATGAAGTCTCCCTATGAATTAATATTTGGAGAAAAGCCTAGCGTAAAACATCTCAGGGTTTTTGGCTCTATTTGTTATGTTGACATTCTGGATTCTAAACGGAACAAGTTGGATGAAAATGCAAGAAAAAGCATCTTTGTTGGATATGATGAAAGGAAAAAGGGCTGAAAGTGTATGGATCCTAAAACTCATTTCTTCGTTGTTTCAAGGGATTTCATATTTGATGAAGTCTCTTTGTATTATGGAGTTGCAGAAGAAGGGGCAGGTTCTAAACCCTTGAACCTTGAAGCATGAAATCCTCCCATCACATGTACTTCCTTAGATGATGCAGTTATCGAGGAGCTAAGAGAAAATGGGAGCCCGAGAATTCAAAGAAATGAAACTTAGCAAGGAGATGATTCAAGTGTTTTAGGAAGACCAAAAAGAACTATTGTAAAGTCAACTCGTTTTAGAGATGAAAATTTCGTCAGCACATACTCATGTCGCTTTGCAGGACCAACTGAAGAACTTTAGGTTTTGGGGAAGCAAGAGGAGCCAAAAAAATTGTGCTGAGATCTTCACCAAGACACGTCCTAAAGCATCGGTTGAGTTCTTCCGCGACAAGCTTGGGATAGCTTCCAAAAAATCACTTTAAGGGGGAGTGTGAAAAAATAAAGTTGATTTTTTTGGAAGAGTAAAAATTATAATTAGAAGAAGCTTCTAGAAAGTTATGGAGTAATATCTTGGATATTTGTTGTACTTAAGAAATATTTAGATATTCTAGAGTCTTGGATATTTAAGGAAGATATTAGTAGAAGGTGATAGAATTGTCTAGATTATTTTTGTATCTAGAATCATCCATAGACAAGTATAAATAGGAGTAGCCTTAGGCATTTGTTTGAAGAAAAAATCAACAAAGTCTTCTTCAATAATAAAGTTCTCCTTTCAAAAATCTCTTTTCTCTTTTCAAGCTTCCTCTTCTTTAGTTGAATCTTCCTATTTTAGTTAACGATCTTGAACTAGTAGAAGGTATCCAAATAATACTCTTCTTATGCTATTCTTTACACTATCATCTCTTAGAATGAGAGATTAAGCCATTGGCACCATTCATAAGTTCTCTTTCTATTTGATATACACCAGTTATGCACCTGATATTGGCCATAATTCATAGATCAATCTTCAATCTTAGGGCAACAAGAAGTCTTGGTTTGAGCTCAGGTACTTTGCCAAACCAAAAGATAAAGGAGATCAGACACATATAATGGAATTAAGGCGAATATGGTACATTGATATTTTTTTCTTCTTTTTTTGCCTAATTGTTTCATGACGGTAAAGATATGGCACTTGGACCTAACTCAACCCCAAAATCTAGTTCGTGAGGGGAGGATTGCCCAAGTCCATACAAGGATACTACCAGTCCATTCCCCAACCAATGGGACTCTAACTCACTCTAACACCCGACTACCAACTAGAGCGTGAACAATATATGGACCCCAAATGGGTACAGACCATGCTTTAATACCATGTAAAAACATGGCATTTAGGCCTAACTCAACCCCAAAAATTAGCTCATGGGAGGAGGATTGCCCAAGTTCATATAAGGAGACTACCATCTCATTCCCCCACCAATGTGGGACTCTAACCCACTCTAACAATGACAAAGTAGAGATTTGAGTTTAGGTACTCCACAAGGTGAAAACAGATTAAGGAAGAAGCTTAAAGGCAAAGGAAAGGAAGTCATGTCTTTTGCTCCTTGTTTTCTTTTCAATCCTGTTGGAAAGTGCAAGCAGAAAGAGACACCTCTTGGTTTCCCTTCCAACTAGCAATTAGGGATTTCTCTTCCATTTTAAAATTTCACAATCCATGGTATTTATACCTCTCCACCAGACCTACTTGGCACAATGATGAGTGGCTCATTTCTACTTCCACCAAACTAAACCTTGTAAATTAGTCCCTCCAAACTTCAAGTTTTGCATGGCAAGCAGCTCTCTCTGCACCATGATATGCAAACAAAATTTTGAATAACCTTTCGGACATAAACTCCTTCTAACTGAGTGAAACTATGTTGTTGCCCAATGTAATTAAGTGTCAAACATATCGATGATGTTACTATGGAAAACTAAAGTTTCATAAAAACAATCCAAGGCTGATTGCCACGTCTTTCTTCTACGAGCTCTTTCGTTGTTGTAGCCTTGACTTTTATTTCATATATTTGGAGGTTGATTGCCACATATTTCATCTCTACCATTGTATGGGTCAAAATCTGACCACAAGTGGATTACCATTAAAAGGGATGTAAAAGAGTCGACCAAGCCATGGACGTACCTGTAAGGCGTAGTGGCGATGAGTGTCTTGGCCACTGCTGAGATCGATCCATTGAAAGGCTTGCAGGGCAGAATATATGTAGTCATGCTTGAGTGGGTAAAGAGGGGTATAGTCAAGTAGGGATATGCTGGTTAAAGACCGTTGGACAAAGGGGAAGATAGGCAATATATATATATATATATGACAGAAGAAAGCAAGAAGGGGGGGCTCTCCTAGGAGAGAAAAAGGAACGGAAGAACGGGAGGAGACCTTCAACAACAAAGTAGAAACCTAGATTTTGGTTACACGCTTTTGTAATCGTTATTACTGAATCAATAAATATAGATCTCTTAGTTCTCAATGAGATTCCTTCTTCTTCACTCTTTCAGATACAAAACAATTTGGTATCAAAGATGTAAGCTTACAATTTATTTTTGATGTTCTTTAATCGTCCTAAGAAAAGTTATGCAAGCTTGATCTTATGTGATTCTCGTATTAAATATGCTTAGATTTAAAGTTAATTATATTTGGCTAGGATTTATCCTCTATTTTCTTCATTAATTAGTTTAACTAAAAGGCTCAACACTGATTGCTCAAACAATTTGGCGCCATCTGTGGGGATTTTTAGCCAAATTGTTTACTTTCCTTTAGATCTAGAACTAGCCAAGTATTACTTTTAGGCTGTCACAACCTCATCATCTCGGTGTAACACCAACTCGAAAAGAATGGTAGATAAACTTTTCAGATAACCGTACAAATCTAGGTCAAATCTCTAAACAAAATAGAAATTGTGACCGATGTCTTTGCAGAACCCACGCCTCACCTGTAGCAATGGGTTTGGCACGTCATATGCATTTTTAAAGTAGAATCACGGTCACTATGCGCTTGGCATGACCGTAATTCCATGTGACATATTCACCTTGTATACCAGCCCGTACTTCCACCTCTTAGGAAGGGATGATAGCCTACTGTGTGACCCTTTGAAATAGCGAGCGTATCGTGCCTTATTTTCGTAACCACACACAGAGGATGATTTATGAATAAGGTATGACATTTTCCCCTTTTTGTTTGCACATATCGGACGGGGCCGGACTAGGACTCGGTCTCGATACCCAATGGGCAAGGTAAGTCCAACCCACGAGAAGCCTAGAAGCGATTAACGACGAAGCCAAACACGACTGCAAAATCTGAAACCTTCATTCGAGTATGAGGCAAAGCGAGCGACCCTACAACGTCGCTCCTCCTTTCACTGACTTGTCAGGCCAAGGTAAGGCAATTTCGTTTGGGTTTAACTTATCACGCTCTCTTGTTAGTTTAGAACAGGAATGCAAACACTCTCATAGGTACACGAACAAGGAGCGAACACTACCAAAACACCCCAGGAAAAGGTTCCATACCATGCCATCTCGCAAACAACAACCGAGCAAAGCCCCCTAAGCCGTACCATACAACAAACAATAGAAACGGTTCAGCACGGTTCTAACATCGCTCGAATTAACACCCTTACGGCTATTAGCCATCGCCAAACGAAAGGAAATTTTGACCGCGCTCAAATTTACCACAGGTTACAATTCTGACCTCGCTCGAATTAACACCCTTAGGGCCATTGGTCATCGCCAAACAAAAGGAAATTTTGACCTCGCTCGAATTTACAACGAATTACGATTTTGATCTCTCAAGTTCACATCTTTACGATCGTCGGCCACCGCCAAATAAAAGTAAAATTCGCCCACCCAAATCGACATATTGAAATTTGACCTCGTTTGAATATATAAGTCAGAAACTTTCGCCTAAGATGGCGACTCCAAATTTGACCTCGCCCGAATATAAGTCAGAAATTGACTTCGCCTAAGATGGAGACTCCAAATTCAACCTCATTCAAATATAAGTCAAAAATTGACTTCTCCCAAGATGTCTCTCCAATTCAAATTCGACCTCGTTCGAATATACGTCAAAAATTGACTTCGCCGCCCAAGATGGCGACTCTGAATACGACCTCGTTCAAATATATAAGTCAGAAATTAACTTTGCCCAAGGTGGCAACTCCAAATTCGACCTCGTTCAAAGATATAAGTCAGAAACTTTCACCCAAAGATGGCAACTCCGAGTTCAACCTCACTTGAATAAATATGGAAAAATTAACTTTGCCTAAATTAGTAAGTCAAAATTCAATCCCACTCGAGTATACAAGTCGAAACTGACTTCACCCAAGATGGGGAGTCTAGATTCGAACTCGTTTGAATTAAGGTTGATTTCGCTTAAGTTGGCAAATCGAAAGTCAACCTCGCCCGAACCGGTAGATCCAAAGTGACTTCATTCGGACTCATACGATGAGATCCTACGCGATTCGGGCAAGGTCGGATTCCCAATTAAAAAGATCAGGGACTCATCACAGAAAATCAAAAGACATAAAAATGAAGGCTAAGCAACTATTTCATTCAAGTATACATGTGCGACAACCGCACCCAACAAAAGGACGAAACGGGCCCTCAGAGGAAAAAAATGAAAATAAACAACAAAAGAAAAAGAAAAAACTAAGTACAAAGGTTGTAGGGAAAGATTAACTCAGTGTCTTCCCCACCGCCGTTCTCCCCAACATCCTCATCATCATTAGAAGGGAGCCTATCCTCGACATCAATGCCCTCTCCAACATCCGGTGTTGCAGGGTCGTAACCGTAGGTAGTGTGAGCCTCGCGTGCCTTAGCCCGAGTATGTTTAAAGGCGGCCTCTATTACATTCCCCGCCTCCTATAAACCCTTGTATATATCACGTTGGGAATCAGCATGGACCCATAGCTCATACAGGCGGCGGGGAACAGTGGCCGAAGCAGACTCTTAAGTGGGAGCTTGAGCCAATAACTGTGCCTTCTCAGCTTTGAGAGCTGTAACTTGGTATCCCAAGATCAAAGCGTCTCGATCAAGTTCACCAATTTGCTCCACGAGCTGTGCCTCCCTTAGCATGGCCGTCACTCTCTCAAACTCCTGCTCAGACCAGAGGATGCGGATAGTATCCTCCAGTGCCTATGCTTTGCCAAAGCCGACACTCGAGCGTTCTCGGCTCTCTCCATCTCGGCCACTTTCTTTTCTAGTTCAGCCACCTTATCCGTCAATTCCGCACTCAGAGCATCGACCTTAGTTGCATTTTTCTCAAGCTCAACTCGTAGAGACAATACCTTCGCCTGAAGGTCCTCGCATTCTGCATCAACCCCTTTGCCCACCTCAGTCTCTTCATCCTTGACATGAAGTTACTCCTCAAGCTTTCTGCATCTGTGGATATACCGAATCAGTTCCTCATCTCTTCTCTCCAACTCCTCCCTGATGGATTGGGAGCCCACGCCCGCTCTGAGTTGCTCATGCATCTCTCGGCATCTGTTGCAATATCGCCGATACTTCTCGACCATTTTTAGAAAAATCTCTGCCCCATCTCAGCCTTACATTCACTCTCAACCTCCAACATATAACTCTAAAAAAAAGAAGAAAGAAAGAGACGGTGTAAAATCAAAAGCCACAAAACTAAGAAAATAAAGGGGAACTCACCCTTAGGCCCATCACGGACACACCATGTGATAGCTCAGAGTAGCTGACATCCTTAAGAGCTCCTCTTTCAGCGGCGGAACACAGAAGATTAAACTGTAGCACCAAATCCACCGTGTCTTGCAGCAGATTGAGATCTGATGAAATTTCAAGTATTCGGGAAAGGCCTTCCGCTCTTACCATAGTTCGGGTAAAACCCTCCCGAATATCCTCATGTCCTCAGGGTCAATGTCAGATTCAGACTCATAATCCTCAACCATGACACCCTTCCCCCTCTCATTGGTCGAAGAAGGGGCGCGGTTCTGCCAAAATGTCAAAGGGCCGCCCGAAACAGCAATGACAACCTCGGAACTCCGCTTCTCCATCACACTAGCCCTTTGAACGCTCACAACGGGTGTTACCTCCACGTCTGGGTTGGTACTACCGCCAGTTTTGGGCGCGTCGCCTCTCGAAGATGTTTCGGTTGGAGAAGCCTCTTCCAACACTACTTGTCGTCTCTTCGACGGGCCTCTCCACTACCAACACGGGAAGATTCGCCTGTGGAATGGATTGTGGGAATCAGAGTCTCTGGCTAAGGAGTAACCTCCACATGCACGGCTTTGGCCACGGACACAGGCCGGGTAGCAACTCTTGGTGCAGGCCGGACAGCAGCCCTCGATGTAGGCCAGGTAGATGGCGCAAGTTAACGGAATGCAAGCGGAGGAGACCTCGTCCTTCGCACTCTCCGACCTATCAATAAGGAGGAATTAGATCATATAACGGCAAGGATAAACTATGAAGCAAAGAATAAGATGGAACTACAACAGGCCGACTCACCAGTAAGAGGCTTGCGCCTAAACTTCCCATAGAAGGACGCCCACTCACGAATCCCCACCATGTGGGGGAGAATTGCGCTCAGCCACTCATGGATATCGACAACTAGCGGGGGAGGTAGTCTCTCGGTTGCAAAAGCAAAAACAAGTCCTCAGCAATGTTGCCTAAAGGGAGACGATCGAAGACCGTCTTAAGAAAAATCACAAAGTAAACAAACGAAAACTCTCGAGCGAAGTTCCACGTCTCTGGAAACCCTACCGAGTTCATCACGAGGTGCTTTGTCTGCACATAGAAGTAGCTTTCCCAAAAATGCCGGTTGGCCTTATCGTCCATCTTCATCACCAAACTCTTGGTTCCTCGATATCGTATATGGATCATCGTACCCCAAAGAAAATAAGGGGAAAAGATGTGAAGCATGTGCCCCAGGGAAATTCCCTGGCCGGCCAGCTCCGCGTACTTGATGAGCATAAGAAAGAGTTTGTACGCATACAGGTGGAGTTGAGTCGGGTACACTTCATAGAAGCGGTAGAAGTCCACCACCAGAGAAAGAAGGGGAAGTGTGTACCTAACAACAAAAGGATACACGTAGAACGCGCAGTATCCCGGATGGTGCAGATGCAAAATATTCTTCCCCACCGACACCATGTCGATATGAGTAGGGATTCCCCACTTAGTTTTGAGCGTCGTGATCGCCGCCTCATCCATAGTGGAAGGAATGGACTTTGGTTCATCCCCAGCAGGGCTGTTAAAATTGGTCCTCGTCTTCCCCGGATGAGGAACTACCTCATCTACCATCATAAATCCTTCGTCTTCCACCACCTCTGCTCCGTCTTCGAATAGCGATATGTCACTTTCCGGCGCCGAAGCACCGACAGCTTTATCAGATTGAGAAGGAGTACTAGCCATTTGTCTTTTTTGATCGAGATAAACGAGAACGTTGAAGGAAAAAAGGTAATGGTCACAACAAACTCTAGCAAAGCAGAATTATGAAAGATTATAGAAGGAGGAGGAAGTTTGCAAAATTTCTTTCTTAGACAAATTGAAAAGCGCAACAGTCTAATAAGAGGCTCCCCCCATTTTATAGAAACATAAATGTCCTGAGCAGGAAATCCAAAAGCCGCCAATCAGGAAACGGAAAGGGCACAAAAAATGATACGTCGCCTGGGAAACGTGCGCCATAATGATGCATAATAAGCATTCATGATATAATGAATTGATGTGACGACCCAACTCTGAACTAATGTAACGGTCTAGTGATATTCTTGAAGCGTCACGTCGCTATATTGCCATAAAGACCTCGAGCCTCGCATAATAATCAGATTTCTCCTAACTTTTGAATCAACAGAATCCGCCCATCGAGCTCACCAAGAGGCGACCCTAACAGACGGATGGACTAATTGTATGGGTCAAAATCTGACCACAAGTGGATTATCATTAAAAGGAACGGAAGGGGTTGACCAAGCCATGGACATACCTGTATGGCGTAATGCCAATGAGTGTCTCGGCCACTACCAAGATCGAGCCATCTAAAGTGTTGAGTCATATTTAGCTAGGATTTATCCTCTATTTTCTTTATTAAATAGTTTAACTAAAAGGCTCAATACTTTTTTGTTAAACAACCATGACGTTGTCCCTATCCAAGGTTGTTGACGAAGTCACAAAAGACGATCAAATTATTAAAGATAAACATTATAAAGCAGGTCTCAAATTGTTGAAGACAAGCAGGGAGGAAACTTACTGTTCTAGTGACGAAAAGAGTAGCAAAGGAAATTCTCTCTGTTAAAACGATACTAGCAAAGTCTAAGTGTAAGACTTAAGTTCACAAGTAGGATTGTGATGGTCAAAGGACGCTACGAATTGCAATACATGGTAGGGATCCAACAATTTATTTGCCAATAAGAGTATTATTATTTTAGATCTTTCCACACAGGGGCGGATGCAAGCTTACCGAAGCGGTGTCTTTCGTCGGAAAATTTACTAAATATATGTATTAATACTGTACGGAAATAAACAAGTAGAAAAAAATGACATCACTTGACATAAATTGTACCTTGGCATGTTGGTTATGTGCTTTGTATTGCTCTAAGAGGTCAAAGGTTCAAACCTCAATTAGCACAATTTTCTTTTGCAAATATTTGAGAGAGCCTTGTGGTTAAAAATTATGATGAAGTAGAATTGAAATGAGAACCTTTTCTAATTTAAGATTCAATAAAACCAATAGAATAAGATTATTTTTTTTTTTAAAAGTATGATAATCAAAGTTATATTCCAATCCTTCTATAAATTTTGACACCGCTTACAAAAATTCTTGCGTATTCACATGTGCCAACCATGTGAGCTATTGCTGTATACAACTTATTTTTGTACAGTTTTGTAGTTTAGCCTTTCTAAAGAGACAAATAAAATAAAGATATTGTACAAATTTGTTAGGAGATTTTGTCATTTTGTTTTGTATAGTTTGTATAAGTAGAATGTACAATTGAAATGAAATACGCTGGGCTTAATTTTCTTTCTCGGCGGAGATATCCATAGAGAGAAGTTCTAACTTTTCTCTAGTCATCTAAAGAAATCACTAACTTATCCATAACTAAATTCATTTCCCCTTACCCCTATGAAAACCAATGATACTGCCACAATCCCCCATAAACCTAAACAACAACAATAATAATATATCCAGTGGGTCTGGGGAGAGTAGAGTGTACGTAGACCTTACTACTACCCCGAAAAGGAGAGAGAGACTGTTTTCAGGAGACTCTCTGCTCAACAGAAGAGGCAATAACCCCCCATAAACCTAAACCAGCGGATATTCACAAGAAAATTAACTCTCAATTACCTGAGAATCCTCCCGTGTCGTTCAAAGACAAATTAATTAGGGGAGAGTTAGGTACGAACATATCAATGACATTATCGACTCAATATCCAATACCATAACATCTACCACCGCGTACATGCCTTCAATGGACTCTCTAGCTTATAAAGAAAAGAGAATTTCCTTGTCTCAAGAAGATAAGAGTCTTCATATAAATGTCTTGGAAATACTCAATACTTATTAAACTTTAAGGCAAATGAACACTTCACCAAATTCTTTTAAAAAAAGTTCAGAAATTGTGGAAGGTAAAAGAAAATTTTCCTTTAATTTACTTAGGAGCTGATTACTACACTGCCAAATTCCAAAAAAGAAAGTATGCAATTAGTTCTACAAAATGGACCATGGTTCATATTTGGACATTTTCTGTCATGTCAAAGATGGGAACCAAATTTTATGGCATCAGAGTCTAAACAAACCCTTACGGTTGTATAGATTTGTCTACCCAATCGACCTACTGAATTTTATGATGGATCTATCCTTCAAAAAATAGAAAACTCAATAGGTAGATTGTTAAAAATTGATGCTTGTACATCAGCTACTTTAAGAGGTCGTTATGCCAGATTATGTGTGGAACTCCCAATGGACCAACCTGTGGCGAAATTCATCTATATAGAGGACCACAAACAACAAATTGGATATGAAGGTGATAAAGTACTTTGCAAATTATGTGGAATGCTAGGCCACACAATAATAAATTGCCCGAACACATTAACTACTCTACCTGACAAATGATCAATGAGAGGGCAGCCACAATCCACAAAGGAGATCAAAAGTCACACATGTTCAATAATGACAACGACTGGCACATAGTGTCATTTCAAAAATAAGAAGACTGTAGAAGAAAAGACCAGTAGAAGGCAAAGAGACTTCGTTGGAGGCAGCTATAGATGTTAAAATCTTTAATGCCTCCACATGTAAGTATATCAAAACTCAAAAGTTAAAAAATTTCAATAAAGATACTTCCTCTCTTGCTTCTAGCTAAGACAGTAAAAATCAAGCCATAAGTTCAGTACCACTAATACCACTACGCTAGAAAATACTACCGATTTTTATCTAGAAAACAATTTCTCTAAGTTGTATCATGAGTTCACTGTTTTATCAAACTCCTCTCATAAAAATAACTCTTTATTAATTAATAAAAACAACTCGCATGACACCCAAGGGGGTTTTGACACGTTAAATGATGAAGCTCCGAGGGACATTACTAAACTAAATATCACGCTCGTTAACCCTACCACTAATACAAACGTTAAAACAAATCAAGCTATCAATCTAGCAATCATCCCTACTACTAATGATATAATTAGTAGTGTAACACCCTATCATTAGAGATACAACTCTCTCCAGTAGTAAGACACACTTGTCTACAAAACCAACGCTCAATAAACAAATGTTGAACGGCATGCACCACGTGGCCAAAGCCATGCATGCAAGTTATTCAAATATATCCCATATGTTAAGCCTCTCAGATTGCATGCACTTAGATGTAATCATTCCCTAATCCCCAATCTTTCCTATTTTAACTAATGAAAACTACATTGAAAATACGGAGAATTCCACTAAGCAGTCAGAGGAGATACCGTCTCATTCAAATTCCCCGTCACCAATGTCCCTCCAATGTGGCAAACCTTCCACAACTCCCTCAACAACTCCAAAATCCTCCGATAGTTTATGTCCAACCTCCACTACCACAAGATTATCACGTCGTGAATAGAACTAGGGCTAATGGGGAGGGATCTAATGTTCAATTCCATGATCAATGATCAAGAGAGTGTGATCCTTATCCCAAACCCACGTTATCTAGCCCAGCTTGTTGCCGGGGGTCTCCATCTTGAAGTGAGCAACTACATGAATCATATGTGGTTGAATAACATCCTACAACCATTACCTCCACAACTAAATCCAAATCTAGTAAAAGAGATAAAAGCACAATGGAACCTACCCTCTTATTTCAATCATGTCTTCATACTTCCACAAAATCTAGGCTTGGATCTTCCCTTCTTCCCTCCAGAAGCCCTTGTTGCCCTTAACCCAATCCTGATGCAATGGGAGGCACCACAACCCCAACCACAACCACATAATTCCAACATACAAATGCACATGGAGGATATGAACCTCAATCTTCCAACAGTGCCAAATGTAGGCAACCCAATGAAAGAAGAAATGATCGAATAAATAGACTTAGTAGGAGAATCAATGATGGAATTATCAAGCCTAAACAAGGCTAAAGTGTCCCTATTCAAGGAAACTCAAGAGAAGAGGCATATACTGACATGCCCCAAAACCTACACAAACGTTCAATGGACATTCGTCCCCATATGATCCAACGGTGGGAAATAGGGGAGTGGTCCTAGTTCTATCTCTAAGGAGAAACTTGAATCCCCCTTGGGGGATGATGGAGAATGGTCACACCCATGAACAAAATGTTAACATGATTAGTCCATTAATATTGTTATCTTGAATATTAGGTTGTTGGGAGGGGGGAGGGGGGATAATGAAGATTTTAGAAGAAATTTTAGAGAGCTCATATTGCAACACAAGCCATGTGTGGTTACACTTCTTGAGACTAGAATTCACTCCCATGTTACTCTTCTAAATGAATTTGGATTTTCTGAGATAATTGGAGTCCCAACATATGGTCAAGCTGGTGGTATGGTTGTTATATGGGATCATGAAAAAGTTAATGTCCACAACTTTATTTGCAGGAATCATGAAATTCATGCAACCATTGAGGTACGCCCTACTAGATCCAAATGGTTATTTTCTTCAATATATGCTAGCACTAACTCACTTACTAGAGACTAAATGTGAAAAAATATTGAAAGTATAGCGGATAAGTATAAAAGTTTTAATGATGTTGTTAGGTCTAATGAAAAGTTAGGAGGTAGAACTTTAAACGGTAAGTGTGTATCTAAGCTATGATATAGCTTTAACTATTGTAATTACTTGACCTTGGCTATAAATGTAGCAAATACACTTGGTCTAATCATAGATTTAATAATAATAGTCTCATTATGGAATGCCTTGAAAAGGTCTTTGGTAATGACCAATGGATCCAAACTTTCCTAAATGCTTCAATTACTCACCTTCCTAAAACCCGCTCGGATCAAATTCTTTACTCATAAACTTTATACCTAAACAATGGCACCAATTTCCTAAACCATTTCATCTAGAACCCTTTTGGTGTAAACACCCCCAATTTAACTACACTATGGCTACATCGACCTTTAAAGAAAATATCATTATTTGGAAAAACAACACCTTTGGGGATATTTTTAAGAATAAAAAATGAATTCTCTACAGACTCAGTGGCATTCAAAATTCCGCTGCTTATCACTCGAGCACCTTTCTCCAAAACTTAGAAGAAACTCTAAAACTTGATTTCAATAACATTCTGAAAATTGAGGAAGACTACTGAAAACTCCGCACTAGAATATATTGGCTCAACGAGGGTGATGCTAATACAAAATTATACCATATTATAGCTACTAATAGAAAAAAAATTGTTTACTTTAAAGATGATAATAACAACTGGATTGACGATCCCGAAGCCATCTTTAACCATACTAGAGATTATTTTAAAAATATTTTCACAACTTTTCATGCCTCCAGTGATTGGAGTGCTATAAAATATGACCAAGAAAGCTATAACAATACTGATCTATCCTCACTGGATAATTCCATCACAAATATTGAAATTATCAAGGCTTGTTTTTCTTTTAAACCGTACAAAGCTGGCAGTCTTCATCCTTTTTTCTTCCAAAAATATTGGAATATAGTAGGCAACTCAATTATTATCCTCCGCCAAGAAGCTTTCAAGAGAGAAAAAAATTGGTGATGGCATAAACGACACCCTCCTATGTCTTATCCCCAAAATTCCTAGTTCTAACAACTTTAAAATTTTCAGGCCTATAGGGTTATGTAACACTATTTACAAAAGCATTACCAAAGTCATTACAAATCGTTTGAAACCTTTCTTAAACAGCCTCATTAGCCCCTTTCAATCTAATTTTTAAAAAATAGGAAAGCTTGTGATAATGCCATTATTATTCAAGAACTCATTCTCAAAATAAATAAATACTGTGCTAAAAAAATATAATATATTTCTTAAAATTGACCTAGAAGAGGCTTTTGATCGTCTCAAATGGTCCTTCATCTATAGAGCCCTAACTTTCTTTAAATTTCTCACCAACATCACTAAGCTTATTATGAATTATGTGTCATCAAGCAAAATAGCTATTTTTGTTAATGGTTCTAGAACTGATTACTTTGCCCTTAGTAGGGGTATTAGTTAGGGTGGCCTGATGTCTCCATACTTATTATCCTTTGTATGAAGATGCTTTCCACACTCATCAATCATAAGGTAAATATGGAATGATATGATCCAACAACTATAGGGTAGAACAATTATCAATTATCATACTTGTTCTTCGCGGATGACCTTACCCTTATGGCCCAGATCAATAAGAAATCTATAAATACAATTAAACATTTTCTTGATCTTTTTTGCTCCCTATCAGGACAAACCATTAATAGGACAAAATCAAAAATCATCATCTCCCGCCGCTGCCCCAAAAATATTTGCTCCAATATCTCAAGTATTCTTAACATCAACATTATCTATATATTTGGAAATATTTAGGCTTCCCTATTACTAACTCAAAACCTAGAGCATCTGACTTCCAATTGTACTTGATAATATGCACGCAACATTAGCTAATTGGAAAATAAGCTGTCTTACCATGGCTGGCAGGTGCACTCTGGCTACCTCGTGCTTAAATTTCCTCCCAAACCACATTATGCAATATACTCTTTTTCCTTCAAAGACTAATAAAAATATAGACAAAATCCAACGAAATTTCTTATGGGGTACAAATGACACATCCGAAGAACTCCACATTATTAACTGGGGCACCATCACCAAACATAAAAAGGGAGGTGGATTAGGAATACACTCAGCTAAGAGTAAAAAAATAGTTAACCAAGCCAACCTATCTTGGATACTCCTCAGTAACACACATTCCCCTTGGGCAAAAACCATTCATAGGCTACATGCTACTAGGAAAAATATTAAGAATTCGTCCTTTATTTGGTACAGCAATATCCAGGGATGGGATATTTGTAGCAAAGGTATTATTAGTTGCCCTATAATTTATCAAATCTCGGTGTTTGGAATAACTGTTGGATCCATCAATATCCACCACTGTGCCAATGCATCTATAGTCCTCTTATTCAAAATTATAATATGATAGCCATTAAGGATATTGGAATTAGTAATCAGTGGAACTTATCAAAATTATCCATGGACCTTAAACCTACTTTGATCAACAAAATAAAAGTCATTACTCCTAACTCCAATAATTGTGACATCCCTATTTGGTCACTAACCACTAATGATCATTTTACTAGCAAATTTGTGTTACAAACTTTTAGATACTCAACCAGACGAGGCTAAGGATTTCGCTTGGATTTGGGAACTGACTTGTCTCAATAAATTAAAGTTATATGAAAATGGTACCACGACAGACTTTCAACTATAAGCTACTTAAATCATATTGACATAAATATTGATCCTACATGCACCTTCTGTAAGAAACATAAGAAAATCATTACCCATATCTTCATGCATTGCTTAGCTGTGAAAGATTTTTGGCTACACTTAGACCTAGACATGGATAACTGGAATGAAACTTTGACAAATATCCACGACCATAATTTTATTCTAAAAGATGGTATCATTAGTTGGAAAGAAATGTTTCTTTTTGCTATATGGACTATTTGGGTCCATAGAAACAATAACTTATTTAATGACACTACAATCAAAGACTTCGTTCAGTATACTCACAAACAAGCATTGGAATATAAACTATTCACTGATAAGGAACCTATGCCACCACAAAAAATTCTCATCTCAGTAAAATGGTTCAAACCCCCTTGCAACCATATTAAGCGTAACTTTGATGGACCCTTTAAAGAAGGCACATTTCTTTGTGGCTTTAGTTGTCTATTCAGGGACAATAGGGCCAGTGGGTGCTTGGTTCCAAGGGTCTCTACCAGGCCTATCCCCTTTGCATGCTGAGTTAATGGCTCTAAAAATGGGCCTACGCCTGACAACGGAACAATGTTTATCCAAATCAGAAGTGGAATCAGACTCAACGGATATCATTTGCTACTTAGAGAATGGTAACACAACACTTAACAACATTATTCATGAATGCAGGTTATTGATGATTTAGGTAAAAGTTCAAACAATCCAGCATAACTTCAGAGAGGCCAACAAGCCAGCACACAAGCTGGATAAGAATGTTGTTCATGTAAACAATGGCAGGGATCTTGATATTATGCAACATCCCCCACTTTTTATAACCGCTGCTTTATCTTCAGACTATAAAGGTTCTATTTATCTAGTTAAAAATATTAGCACTGGTGTTTGCACTAAGCTTGCATCCTTTGGACATAAAAATGTCCTATATGATATTAGTATCTCGTGTAATAGCCAAGTAGGTAATATCCCTTTGGACACTACTAACTTTGTAAACTTTATTTCGTGATTTTATATATATAAAGTGTGACCGCTACTGTGTTAAAATACAAAATCTGAAATGTGACGACCCGACTCGTCATCTAATGAGTTACTACCCCGTTCTTCCTATTTTCTATTTTTTATATTTCATTATCAGTATTGGGTGCGTTAGAATTTATTTGAAGTGATTTTTGATAAGAAATGAGACAATTAGTCCCTTTAAGGAAGAATTAGTTTGGAAAAGTCAACCGGATGTAGACTTGTGAGTTAGAGGGATCGAAATTGATTTCTGATGATTCGGTTAGTTTTGGGGTATGATTTAAGGCTTAGGAGCGCAATCGGAAGTAATTTTGGGGGTTCAGTGAAGAAGTTAGCCTATTTTGGCGAAGTTAGAATTTTGGTGAAATCCGGTTGGTATGCGAGATTTTGATCCGAGAGTCGGAATGGAATTTCGAGAGTTTCAGTAGCTTCGTTAGGTAATTTTGGACTTGTGTGCAAAATTTCAGTGGATTCGGAGGTGCTTAGGTCGGGTTTATGATCGAATGCGAGTTTTGGAAGTTCTAGTTAAACTTAGGCTTTGATTTGATGAAATTTGATAATTTTGATGTTAATGGTAGTGTTTTGATGGTTCGAGCAAGTTTGAATAAGGTAATAGAACTTATCTGTGCTTTTGGTTGAGGTCCCGGGGGCCTCGGGTGAGTTTTGGGGTGGTTTCGGATCATTTCTAGGCCATTTTTAACTGCTGGTTTTTGTCTGCAGCAATGTTCTATGCGATCGCAGACAATGGGTCGCGATCGCGGTGAGTAAAATGTGAGAAACCTGCCAGTGAATCGCGATCGCGTAAGGTCTTTCGCGATCGCGGAGAAGAAAGTTTTTGTTGCGGTGATCCTACTTCGGAAGCTTATATCTCACAATCTATAAGGAATTTTGAGATGACACAAAAATGAAAGTTGTAGCTCTTTGTGTCTAATTTTTATAAATGTAAACCATTGATGATTTGTACTTATGTACAAAGAGATATTTCTGTTACACTATGGGGTATCCGGGAAGATGAAGAAGAAAGTTGTGTAGCGCATGGGATGATTTTGACAGATCATATCTAGAAATATATAAGGAATTGGGAAATGACCAACAAATTAAAGTTGTAAATCTTTGAGTCTAATTTTCAGAACATTAAATCATTTTCCATTTATAGTTGTGTGCAAAAAGTTATGGCTATTATACTAGAGACTGTCCGAAAGAGCTGGACATTTGTTCTCCGCGATCGCGAAGCCTTTTCCGCGATCGCGAAGAGTAAAATTTTGGATTGGAAAATTATTTTCCGCGATTGAGAGGCATTTGCCACGATCGCAAAGAGTAAAATACCTGGGAAGAATATTTTAAAACACATCAGTCGCGATTTTGGGGGTCATTTTCACCCATGGCTGCCCGTTTTTGGAGATTTTTGGAGGAAAAGAAGGAGGGATTCAAAGGGAAACGACTTGAGGTAAGAATCTTGGTCTCAATACTCATTGTGAAATCCATCTAGAAAATCATTGAATTTTTGCTAAAATGGAGGAATAGGGCTTGGAATTTTGAGATTTTAAATTGAGGAATTGAAAGGGCATTTGAACTCCGATTTTGGTAAATTTGATATGTATGGACTCGTGGCGAGACGAGGAATCCAGTGATGTAAATTTTGTAATTTTTTGGGAAGCGGTCCCGGGGCTCGGGTATTGATAGTTTCGAGATTGTTGCTATTTTTCGACTATTTTCGATTGGGTATTTTCCTATTAGCATATTATGATGTATTCGTTCTGTTTTTGGTTAGATACGACGAGCGTGGAGGCCGGTTTGAGGGGCAAAGAAATCGCGGGCTAGAGGTTTCACCGGTTCGAGGTGAGTAATACTTGTAAATGATATCCTGAGGGTTTGAAACCTCAGATTTGCACATCATAGTGCTGTATTGAGATGACTTGCACGTCGGATAACGGGCATGGGGTAAAGCACCATTGGGGATTGTGACTTGGTCCGTCCCGAGAGATATTTTCACCGTGTTTTCTACTTGTATTAAATGAAGAATTTATCCTTACTTGGATTTAATTGTTACATTTGGGCTTCTTGCCAATTATTTGAATCCTTCAGGGATTGATATCATTGTTTGTGCATATATGTGCATATCATTTTACCTCAGTCCACGGTTTTGAAAACTATTTTGCAAACTCAACCATTTTTCTAAGATTTGAAACTCAAATGATATTCTAAATGATATTTTGGGCTGAGAACTACTGTTTTACAAATGCCCGAGGGGCTTATGATGATTTCTGTACTGAGCATGGATCGGGCTGCACGCTGCAGCAGTATTATATGTGCATTTCTGGACTGAGCATGGATCGGGATGCACGCCGTAGCAGTATTACATTGATATTGAGGCCGAGAGCCTGGTTAATCACATTGATATTGAGGCTGAGATCCTGGTTGATTATACTGATATTGATATAAGGCCGAGAGCCTAGATTTGATGCCACGAGATGGCTATTGCGCTTGGGCTGTAGGAGCCCCTCCGGAGTCTGTACACACCCCCAGTGAGCGTCGTTGACGATAAATAAATGGAGCGGGCTGCACGCCGCAGCGGGTACTAGAGTATACCGTTATATGCATTGCATTGCACTCATGCATTTGTTCCTATTTGTACTAGTTGTCATGACATACAACACTCTCAGTTCATTGGCATCCATGTTACTTCTTGCACTGTTTACCGGGTACCCCGGTGTTATTTGTTGATGGAGTTCTGAGCCCGAGAGGCTGAGGTTGTACTTTGTAAGTTGGGAGTGAGCCCGAGAGGCTGATGTTGTACTTTGTGAGTTGGGAGTGAGCCCGCGGGACTGATACTGTACTAAGCGGTTGATATTGAGCCCGAGG
Organism: Nicotiana glauca; assembly: GCA_026770625.1. Classification (NCBI taxonomy): domain Eukaryota; kingdom Viridiplantae; phylum Streptophyta; class Magnoliopsida; order Solanales; family Solanaceae; genus Nicotiana; species Nicotiana glauca. The sequence goes on from MU732187.1 coordinate 22,880, forward strand.
GGCAGATTTTCTGATTATTTCTTAATTGTTGAAATTATATTTGCAACTGTTGAAAAGATCATTTTCAAAAGAGATTTAAAACTGAGCCAAGATATTTACTAAAGGATTTTTACGTTTTCACTATTTTCTCACAGGATTACACTGTATTATATAGCATGATGACTTGCTTTACGTGGTTCCATACTGCTCAGTTATTATTTACTTTTATTACTCACTGAGTTGGAGTACTCACTTTATTCCCTGCACCTCGTGTGCAGATGCAGGTATTTGTTACCCAGTAGCGAATTTTGGGCTGATTGAAGATTTGCTATCATAGCTGAGCCAGGTGACCGCTAGCGTCCGCGGTACCGGATTTTCTACCTTTTAACTTTTAAATTCCATACTACATACTACTAGTCTTGTAAATGTATTTAGACTCCTTTAGATGCTTGTGACTTGTGGCACCCCGTTTAGGGTTGTGTTGGGTTGGATTTCTGCATTTTTATCTGTACTTTCGCTATTTGGTATTTTTAAACCATGTTGCATTATAGTTTTGTTAAATAATTATTTTAAAAGGATAAATTAGATTGACTGGCTGGCCTTGTCTTCACGAGAGGCGTCATCACGATCAGGTTTAGGATTTGGGTCGTGACAAGTTGGTATCAGAGCCTAGGTTACTAGGTCTCACGAGTCATGAGCAGGTTTAGTAGAGTCTCGCGGATCGGTACGGAGACGTCTGTATTTATCCTCGAGAGGCTGCAGAACCTTTAGGAAAACTTCATATTCTTGGAACTCTTATCGTGCGTCCTTGATTCAGCTTGAGATGTTACTCTTGAAATTCCTTCCACGCGTTCGCATGCGCGCATGAGCGTTCGGTATTAGATGTGCATTGATGGCCTGTGATTCCCCGATCGAAGGGCGATATGTGATTTCTATGAATTGATGTTGGGCTAGTCTGAAGGACTTGAGGCCGGATCTTTGCCTATGGCTTGAGCACCGAGGTGCTGATTGTGTGAGCAAGTGTTTTGAACTTATATGTTCGGTATTGCCCCTATTAGTGGGAATCGTGGATGGATAGCTACGTGAGGAGTATGATAGTACTGCGAGATGTATCTATATGACTTGGAAGTGACGGGGAAGGTCTACTGGATGATAGATGAACTATTGAGTGTATGACTTCCATTGTGATAAGATGTGTAGTCCCAAGTTATGGGTGCGTGAAGAATCTTTTTATGTCTCCTATTTGGAGTGAAGTAAATTTCTTATTACGGTATGAGTTTAGACTCAGGAAGATTCCGTGATTGTGTAATGTGTATGGCACTGGAAGGTATACAAAAATATTAACTAAAGGTAAAGCTAGTGGGTAATTGGCTTATGAGGGGAATCTATTTATCATAATAGTTAGATAGTCTAGGAGCTGAGATTTCTTCTGTAAATGTATTATGACGAAATCATTGAGTCAAGGAGACCACCTTGAAGGTCGAAAACATTAAAGAAAGAATATGTTCTTACTCGGTTGAATAGCCCAATAATGGAGGATTGAAAGGTATTTTCTATGTGTTATGATTCAAATAGGTGCAACGCATGTCCATGTATCAATTTTGATAATATAATACATGTAATATTGAGATTAATGTTGTTGATATACATGGTGATGCTTTGTCAAGTTGTGGACGTATTTTTAGGATGGTTTTGGTGATTCTCTGGCAGGTGGATAAGCCCAATTACAAAGGAAACTCTGCCAAAATTTTTGAAAAATTTGGGACTTAGAAAAAAAAAATTGTCGCCTAAAGAGTGGGCTTAACTGTTGTATGAGTAAATGCAAAAATTGCAGGAGATTTAAAATTTCCGATGATTCGTGTTTCCACAAGCTTATGAAGGAGTGAGTTTAATCTCACCATGGCATTACGGCAGCAATAGAGTATATGTGTTATGATATATGGCTTCGAGCCAAGTTTGGGAGCTTGCTATTGGTTAGCGGATTGTATGTTATGTACTATGTTAGTTCCGATTTGATGCATGCTGGTGAATCAGTTCTGGTTGTAGAAATTGGGCCGAGAATGGCACGAGTGAAGGAAAGTTTTTGACCAGATGTCATGAGCTCAGATGAACAGGATATAAGTTTCAATATTTACGGTAAGTTGGCATTGTCTTCAGTGCCACCTAAGATCGGTGTTTTGTATAAAGGGTTTTGTGTTCTGGTTAATGATTCTTGATCGCTCTTCAGCGTTAGTGTGACCGGTGGTTTGGAGGTACGCTCCAGATATTGTTGTGGTAGGTTGTGGGAGTGTGTCCCATAGGAAGATTATATAAGTGTGGCATGTGATCACCTGATTGATTAAAGATGTAAACCAAGTATGAAGTTTGTGATGGTGTCGTTAAATTAAAGATTCAT
>MU732196.1:0-15046 GCA_026770625.1 Nicotiana glauca
CAACAACCGTTAAATTTTCAATGAAAAATTTGGTAGAGAGAAAACTGACTACAATAAGAATCTTTGTATTTTTGTAAATGGCAATTGATAATTCCGTTAACTCCTCGGAAACGACGCCAAAATTTGATCACGCCCAACTATGCCTTATAAAAAGGACTCTGCGGACGTTGCAAATATAACCCGAGTATTACGCCCAGGGTCGAATCCATAGAGAGTTAACCTATCAACCACTATCTTCACACCCACGAATTCTTCAGAACCAGTTTCCCAAATATTCAAATCTCAGTTGAATGTTCTTTGACAACTACGCTTGCAAGTAACTAAATAACTGTAAACTAAACTAATAAGATTGTAAAAAATAATGAGAAAATGCTGAGGTAATGATCTCCCCTATCGATGGAATCCCTTCTGTTTATGCTCATACAAATTTACCAACACATCTCTATCAATCATGAACGCTAATCTTACCGCAAATCTCTTCCGAGTAATCACAGTAATTTACTATTGCACTCTCCTGAAATACACTAGCTTACTTTATTTAGCACGATTCACTTTAGGTTATACCCAAGGCTTCGTTATCCCTAATCCCGCCTTTAAACCCACAATTATAGATTCCTCTAATAATCTAAGAGTGGTGTTGTTCAACAATAACCTAAATATGCACTCTTTTCCAAGTTATGCANTCACATAAACAAGAAGTTCATCACCCAATATGTTCCATCAAAACCTTAGACAAGGAATTTATCTACTCATGACTATGGGTAAATAAGCTAAGATAGAATTCATCATTAAAAATTAAAAGTAAAGAAGAAAGATGTTTGGAGTATTCTCTCACAATGGTTTTCCTTGCTAAGAAACCCTAAAAATCAATACATCCTCTTTTGGGCGAAGTCTAATATTTTAAATAGGGTTTAGGTCTAAAAATCTCGTATTTTCACTTTAACCCCTAAACTTTCTGCGCTTGTCGCGGTCGCGGTAGAACAGCGGCCAATCACCCTCTCTGAACTTCTCAACTTCTGAAGCTACCTTCCACCGCGGTTCTGCCGCGGTCGCGGTAAAACCGCGGCCAAACGTCTTTTCTGAATCCTGAGGGCTGGCAGGGCGTAGCTTCATTAGGAATTTACATATTTGGCCTCTTTTTTCCAATTTATGACTCCAAAACTACTCTTTAGCCTTCCTTAGACATATATCACCTGCAAACCATGAAAAATACTAATAAGAGCATTTTGTTATCACTTTTAGCATTAAATCTACACAAGAAAGTAATTATTTAAGGTATGATTATAGTCAAATTCACCTATTATCAAGAGCCATAAAGTATTGCAAAAATTTGTGCCCGAAAATATTACTACTTTGTATACATCATGGCCTCTGTCAAAAGAGCTTCTTGCCCCTATTCCAAGAAGAGAATAAGATATTAGATATTTTTTGTTAATTAGTACAAGTCCCGCACCAAGAATTTGAAAAATACCATGATATAAAAATAAGCTAGAGAGAGAGACTACCCTAGAGTACTATACCTAAGTGTCAAAGTCACATCCCTTTAGAGAAGATGGAACAATATCATTAAAGACAAGACATTATTACTACAATTTAATGATGCATCATAAATTAAAGAGTATGGGATCGTCCTATTCTTAAGATTAAACCGGTCAACAATTACGAATTTTTTTTGGAGGAATGCTAATCTTTGTTTTTACTTTGATAAGCTAGCTCTGCCAACTATATCGATATGCCGAAATTTAATGCAAATAATCTTCAAAAAAGTTGGTCGATATTTACTTACCCTCAAGTAAAAGAGAAAAAAATAGCTCAATCATATGAGTAGTAAATGACAAAAAAATTCATTAGTTATCAAGAACATAAACAGTTATGAAGTAGATATATTGATATGATTTCTATCACCATTATAAAAATAAAATATGGACTTATACAAGATTTTTTTTATATCATCTCAGCATAATCTAAGTGTAGGTGCTTGTAAATAAAATTTCTTTTTATTGCTCATCATAAAAAGAAGGAAAAAATGAGAAGGCAAATGAACCTACTTCATAACACTACAAGTACCAAACTGAAGTCCCATACGCTAGATATTTAAAGAAACCAAATAATTATTTGTTCACAGTACAAATTCTTCAAGACACTTGCCACATAGCACATTCCTTAAATCTAGATATGTGCAAGGAGTTGTTATTGATCAAGACTAATATACATACCTCACTCATTGGACTCTTTTGAACTTGTCTTCGGTCAATAATCAGTCTATACCAAATTTAAAAAATGAAAACAGTTTAGATTTCAAGAAATATTGTAGAAGATGCAATCAAACAGAAAATGTCCTTGAAGAAATAGTCATCTTAAAATGGTGCTTAATCTTGAAACTTCTATTTAGAAGTTAACCAATATGAAATTTGAATGCTTGACAAACCAATAACAATAGTGATTATTATGTCCGCAAGAGAAAACATGTATGAAATGCACCCAGTCTAAGTATTATGTTTTTCTTTCTAAAATTTTTAATTTTTTCTTATTATCAATTTACAGTATTTTTTTCGTGATAAGTGCATCAATTAGTAAAATATTTAATGCAATGATTTATGAACAAAAAAAGAATAAAGCTAGACCATATCACTTTTACCAGATACACTTCACAATCATCATGCTAAACCGTATTTTTTTTTGTTTGTACTCAATCTTAGTACATACTTTTACAGAACATAAAATATCTCAAGATAATAGTACAATATGCTATAGATTTATTGTGCTGCAAATCACAAATAAAATTTAATAGCAAATAATAGTATAATTTTATGAAGTACTTAAATCCGAAAGTATAAATAGTAAATTACACAATCTGTGTAGCAAATAAAAATTACAGTAAGTAAATTATAAGCAACATTCATGGCTTTTCTAGTTTATTTCAGGAGCGAATATAGTTAAAATTTCAATAGTTTTTTTCCAATAAATTGCATGCAGTGATATAAGTCTTACCATCATAAAGATAAACATGAATGCGTCGAAAATAAATGTTGAAGGATCACAAAAAGGGTATCAAGGTAGATCATTCATAGCCTATCTGTAATGACAGACGAGGAGCATTGAGTCTTCCATGACCGTGGCAATTAAATCTTTTTCCATCTTTGAGTACAAAGTTGTTTAAATGAGGTAAATTCCAAGTGAGAATGAAGCCTGTACATTCTGAAAAGATCTGCAAAGTCAAGAAGTTGAAAAGAATATACATAAAAGATAAATGATATCAAATGACTGTCTTTATCAGTATTATCAAAGGCGAAAAACTTTAAAAGGCGATCCAGGTCTATTGGAGATTTAAGCGCAAAGTGCAATAAAAGTGTGAGCTTTATTAAAAATAGATGCAATGAAAAAAAACTATAATGCAAGAAAAAGGTGGACTTCATAATATTTTCCTTGATAATTACTATCTTTTTTCTGATTATATCTATTGCTTAGTACCGCTCGATTCAAAGACACAATACAACTACTAATTTTTCAAGGAACTGAACTTTAAGTTAAATAAAACTTTATATAGGCATTACATATGTGTGTGTGTGTGTGTGTGTGTGTGTATATATAAATTTTTTTTATAAAGTACATGTATAGCAAAATTAGTGGTACTTTATCAAGAGTTAATCATTCTTCAACAAACGGTAGTTGATTCCCTACATTTTTAGCAAGAAAAATTCTAGTTTTTCAGGTAAAATTATTCCGTATCAAATACGTCAACGTGATGGTACTAAAAAAAAAAAAAAAGAGGCAACTCATTGCAATGTATCTGAAGCAATATTCCTCATTCAAGGGATAACTCAAGTTATTAGGATGCTCTTTACATCGGATTTATACAAAGATCAGAAAACTAATAGACTTCTATTAAAAGTTTAAATTTAAATAGAAAACACTCTTCGTACTAAAAATGCTTTCAATACCGAGAGATATAAAATAAATTCCTCAAGCACAATGCAAATCAACATAAGATTATAGAAATCGGAAAGTTTTTCAGAACTCCATATAATTAGTAAATGGACTATTCTAGTAAGATGTGGTCTTATATAAATAAACGAAAAATGCATTCAGTGGCGGAGCTAAAATTTTTACTAAGGGTGTCAAAATATAAAAAGTTAAATATATTAAAAGTTCAAGGCGATTCGACGTATAATAAATATGTATTAAACTAAAAAAAAATATGTAACAATACAGTGCAATTTTTCAGCAAAGGGGTATCAATAGACAACCCTTGGTTATAGAGCCTCGGTCCCATCATCAATTGCTAATGCATCCCAGTAAACAAACAAATCATGTAGAAGAGGTCATCCTTTAGAGGACTGATCTAACCTTGTAGCAAACCTTGCCGCTGTAAAATGCATATATACATATTTTATCATTTGAGAACTAAGCTCTAGGATGATTTTTATTTACTTGTTAACTGGTCGAATTGGATAATTTAATGAATGAAATTCCCCGGTGAATCAGAAATCAACAATTTCAACATATCGATAAATCGTAGAAAATAACATAGGAGACATGGATGACAAAGCAAACAATAGTGAGATTCAAAGGAAGAAAATTAATGTTGTAGAAAATTGAAGAGAGAGTTAGACAAAATCAAAAGAAAACAACCATGAATTGAGCCATGAAATGGAAAAATGTGAAGAGAATCTGAAGAAGATTAGGGCAGAAGATTGAAATAAATGCTAACCTGCAATTGCCACACTCAGATGAAAAGATGCTGCCAACTCAAAGATCAGTACTCCAAATTTATGAAGGAATCATATTTTTCTGTTGTTGGGTGGAGTGAACAAGAGAGATGAAAGAATGAAATTTCTAGAATATTGAGCGTTTGTATTAGATTAAAACTGGAATCAATACGTAAAACACATTTTATGACATGATTAAATTACTCTTTTACCCTTGATCGACCATTTCTCTTTTCTATATAATAGAAAATATGCAAGATGGAAGAAATTGCTTGGGTCATGAATTCCTCTATTGTCAAGGTTTACAAGTTGTATTAATACAAATCCAAAACTTGATTTTGCCAACAAAAAAAAAAAAAAGGTACATAGGTTGTCCTGAAAATCATATTTAGAAGTGAAATCTTTATTTCTAAATGCTGAAAATAAAACACAACGGATTTTTGCAAGGTCATTTTCTTATTTACCAGATATCTTTGCAAGGTCATAATTCTTCTATTCAAAATTGTAAATTATGTTGAACGATTTCCTCCAAATAATATTAAGGGTCCTCAACCATCAAAAAAGGACAGCCCGGTAATCCCCCCATGTGCAGAATCTGAAGAAATGTCGGACCACAAGGGTTTATTGCACGCAGCCTTACCTTGCATTTCTGCAAGAGGTTATTTCTACGGCTTAAACCGTGACCTCCAAGAAACAGAAAATATCAGAAAATTACCTAGCATTTTAAGTCCTTAAAGTTCCAGAAAATCAGTAGAGGAAACATGTTAGTAATACATATATCAATCTTAAATTGTCCTGCAATTCAATTTGAAAAGCACAAAAGTATCTTTTTCCTGTAATAGATACAACAACAATTCCCTAATTTCTATGCCTATACATATCAAGAGCACCATTAAATAGGTTCACCCTAAACTACAAAAAAGTTACAATCCCCTCCAAGATATATGTACAAGAACTACACCTCAGTTTCAACAAAGTTGGGGTCGGCTATATGAATCGTCAGCGATCATATTCCCCAAAATATCTGTACTAACATCTAAAAGAAACTGAACCAATGTACATAGCTGCGATTTTTCAGCTATATGTATGCCACATCTTTCAGTACTTGTCCTTCTACTTTCCGAGTATTGCATGAAGCACAGCCAGGATTTTCAGCGTTTGAAGTTTGAACTAGTGTAGCCCGATGCTGTAACGATGTTACTGCAAATTTCCTAGGCTTCTGACTTTTTCGTCCTATAGAACTTATGTAGTAAACTGTAACGAACATGGACTACTTGGGAAGCGCCAGTGCAAGAACGAAATAAAGCTCTCATGTTTCATCAGAATACAAGTCCGAGCAAGCATCCTCGCATAAAAGCTTCATGTTTGTTCAGATCAAAAACATATCATTTCGTCCAAAGGATTTCAGTGTCATCAGTTCCTCAGTTAAAGAAGTAGGGCGACTCGAGAACTTCCCTTAAATTGAAATCACCTCTTTTTGGTAGAGGAGGAAATGTTAATGCTGGATATGACTTCTGGAAGCTTTCGAGCAACTGCAAACAAGATATCATGTATAACAGAAGAGCAGTTTGAGAACTAGAAGCGGAAGTAATATCAGGGAGCTGTTGAAAGACGGTTCAGCTAGGAAGGAAACTTCAGTTTACAATACTTACATCTTCAAGAATAGGCATACTGTACAGCTCCACAAACTTTTCGCGGAGAATCCTGTTCATCTGGTCGACATCACATGCATGAGTCCAGAAGGAATCATGTACTCCTACAACAGATTGGGAATTTGATAAATATTCTCAATTTTAAAAATATTGTATCAAACAAGAACAATGCTTGAAAGAATAGCAAGTAAATGAACTCTAACCTAAGTTTCAAAAGTCCTAATAGTTTGTGAGTTTATATACGACAAACCGACCAATCAAATTCACAAACCTGAGCGATAAATGAAGCCAGAAAAAAGCAACCAACGTTAAAATTTACACATTTGTCTCGGCAAAGCAAACTCAACCATCAAAATATTTCTTAAACAGAAGTCCCACCCTACTGAGGTTTACTGACAACAAAATCTTTCTTCACCCAAATGACTTAAATTTAGGAAACCGTTTCATTTGGCTGTTTCACAATTGAGTTTTAGTTTAGAAGCATAATTCAACTTCTGTATGTTGTATGTAGGAATGCATAATGTGCATATAAGTGGTCAAAAGCTCAACTACATAATAGTTATTATTGGAAAGAAAAGGGCAGGCAAACCTGCAAATTGTAGTCCAGCATCCCTACAAGCAACAGCGGTCATCATCATATGTGAACCATCTAGTGAGTGCACAAAATTTGGAGGAAAAGCAGTTCTCTGTTTCCGGACCTCAACCTAGGGTTCAACGTTGCAATAAAATAGGCATCACATTTAACTATGAACTCTTATCGAGGAAAAAACAAAAGCATCATAAAAAGTAGTAATTACTTACTGCATCACCCTCACGCTGCAAAGCCAAAACTTGAAGAGAAGTTCTTATCTGCACATATACGGAGTAAAGTATTAGCATGAATAGATGTTGAATGAGTGACTTGAAATTCATGGCCTATTTTTCTGAAGAGGACAGAAGGAGAAACTTGCAAATACTTCGCCTGTGGAACAGAAAAAAGTTTTGTATCTTCATTCAAGGCATATCATGCAGTTGAAAAAAGATCACTATGTAAGTTTCTTATAGATATCTCATGAATTATTCATATTCATGCCTCCTGTGATGTATGCAAAATCCTATGAAGCAAACTCCTACTATTTTGACAGTTAAAATAGGCGACTTTGTTATTGGTGATAACATGTAAAATGAACTTGCAAAACAATACAAGTTACCCCTCATGTCAAAAAATCAACTTTTCAAGGGGCAGACTTGGTACTTGATTAAAAAAGCACTTTCAACATGCCGCTGAGTTTTAAAGTAAGGCTGCACAACGTGAATTATTCAGTCATGCCTCCTCTGACACACACACAATCTTATGAAGCAAACTCCTACTATTTTAACCGTTAAAATGAGCGCCTTCATTAGTGGTGATAAAATGTAAAATCAACTTGCAAAAAAAGGTAAGAACTCCCTCGAATTTAAAAAAACAATTTTTCAAGGGACAGACTTGGTACTTGATTAAAAAAGCACTTACAACATGCCGCTGAGTTTTAAAGTAAGGCTGCACAACAGGGAGCCCCAGTGGTGTCGTCCATCGCACTGGCTGATTTTCTGAAGCAATCACCTGTTAAATGTCACTAGTTAATCTTTTGAAGTTAAACCAAACAAGTTTTGACATTACCCTATTAGTAGTATTGTAGTATTATCCAATACTAATATTAAATAGCTAAATAAACTGAAAACAAATAAAGCTAGACAGTCAAAGAAAATTCCTAAAGAAAAGAATTAGGGGAGGGGGAGGGTCCATGGTAGGTGAAAGTAGTATGGACCTTAGCACAGTCGCCAAGCCAAGTCATTGTACCACGTGCCGCTTGAAATAACTCCCCCAAAGCAGCTAATGTCACCTGAGGAGAAGCACGTAAAAATAGATAGTCAAAACATAAAAGCTGTATCAGTTTATCTTCTTTACACTACCAATGGTTTGGTTAGTCCTGTAACAGCCTTGGCAAAAGCTTTAAGGAGAATTTTCTTCCTTTTTTTTTTCTTTTGATAAAGTAAGCTCTTACGACAGTTTTTTCTTGGTCAATGGTATGGGTGAAAAAGATTAAAACACTATGATATCCCATTAATGAAGGCAAGACACTTTGGAATAAATGTATCTCGCCTTACGGATTAAAGCATGTGAAAATTGGTGATATCCATATGAGGTATGCGTTGATTAAATTTATTAGAGAAGCAAAACAAGTAGATTCAGAGACCTATGTTAAGAATATATGACTAGGTAATAGAAACCAGCGAGTAGCTTCCTATAGTATTAGATAATCAGTGCTTACTTTAGCAGCATAGCAAGATGCAGTAAATAGCAGCCGATCATCATCGATAAGACCCTTCTCCTCCAATCTTCTTTTGATTTGCTCACGTGCCCCGACATAGGTAACACCATATACTGAGGTCATTACTGTCTGCTTCACCAATTTCCTGTCAACCTGTAAGTCTCGACAGCACCAAATATTTTTAATTGGTATGATTTAAAAATCTAGAAGCAACAAGCCTAGAAACCTGAAGTTAAAAGAGAGATGATAATGATAATAAGATAGAAAGACAGATAACCAAATGACAACCTGGTCAATTAAGAGTTTGGCTAGTAAAGCATTAGGATCAATTGTAGGGTCCTTGATACTATCTCCTCTGATAATATGATCGACCCTGCAATCAATAGTTGTTTTCAACAATCATTAGTGCAAAGAAAATACAAAAAAAAAATCACGAATATATTGATGGTTTAAACTGTAACACAGTTGATATAGGTTATGACTATAAAAATATAAATAATGAATGCTAAAAAGCTGTAGCCTTCCGAAAAATCATATGCTCCACATGTAGCGATAGATCCATCGGTCAAAATATCAAAACAAAAACTTAACTTAAATTCCACAAAAGGGAGCTTAGTTTTGAGCTGTAACTTAAGAATGGATTTTAATCAGTCTAATATACCTCAGAGCAATTTCAGTATAAACATCAGCTGGTTTCTCTCCAGCAACCAAGTTGACGGCTGCGGCTTCCATCTGTTAAAAATCGCACAACCTCAGAAGATGGCATAAAGAGTAACTCTAGCATATAAGAAAATTTGCAAAGAAGATACACATCATTGAACAAGCTAAAGTTCTCTAATCATAAGAAAAAGGAGTCAACATAGGTTAGAAAATCACAAAGACGAAATAGAAAAGCACACATACGCTATCTCTCCCCAGAGCAGCATAGTGCTGTAGGCCATTGCATGAACCATCCTACAACAGAATGAAGAGAAAGTTGTTACCATGAACAAAATAGAGAAGTTAAATCAGTTTAAAGCAAGCAAAAGTCACACCAGAAACAAAAAACAAAAGAAGAATGTCAATTTTCTGCTGAGTCAAAGTAATCATTGCACACAACATACTCTTTCCCCATATACTGTTTCAAAAGTCAATGAGAACAAAACAAAGCTTGAAACTTTGAGTCAATGTTGCAAACTAAAAGAAAGGTAAATGTTCTTCTATCAGATCATTTTCAAGATAGAAATGTTTCAACTTTATTTTACTTATCTTTATTTTTTTCACAGATTAACTTTTTTACATTCTTTAACCACCAAACCAGTCAGATAAAATGGAGTTGAACAGAAGACAAAAAATGTAAAGATGCAAGTATTCTACCTGATGAATAGGCAGATGGGAGATGACAGTATGTGGTGACGAGCTTTTTAAAGCTTCTGACAGGTTGATGCAAGCTGCTAAGCACTGAAAAGGATCCTCAGCATTTAACCACCATCGATTTCCATTTAGAGGATTGTTTGCTGAATCTAATACGTCATGAATGTGGTTTTCTACAAATGCAAGGCGCGCATCGTAGCAGAGCTTCTCTACTCCCCCTGCATAAAGACTTGCTAAATGTATTTTCAGCCAACGCAATCCTGACTTTCCTAGTGGTCGTCCTTCCGCAAATTCAAGGATTCCTCGACAGAGATCAGAGCTCAAGTGATTCAAATGAGGATGCATAGGGTATGCACGTCCTCGAAAATCAAGATTGTGAGGATAATAAAATCCTTCCTCATCCTTCAATTTCCGAGCAACCTAGTCCAAAGAAAGCCTGCTCAAAATTTACTCCTAAATAAGCAAGCAAAAACAAAGGAAGAAGAGTTCCAAAAAAGTAGACTAACTGAAAGCTTGAGCTCTGTGTCACATCTTTGGGAATGCAACTCTTGGTTGATTTTCTTGGATTTTCTCACTTTCCATTTCCACTTTTTTACTTCCATTATATCATCGGAGTTGCTCAACTCCGGTATGGGAACCTACAAATAAACAATTTCTTACAATGAAACACAACCTACAAAGGACACCTGGTATTTGAAATGGCATTACCACCTGAATTTCTTTACAGAAACCATCATATCAACAGCTAAGAGAACTGAATATATTAAGCAGAATAGATAACATGCTAAGCATATGAAACTTATGAAGTGTAGAATAACTTTTTTGGATAATTATACGGGACAGAAATTTCCAGATAAACTTTTAGAATCAGCCACATAAGATTAAATGGAATTTTAGCAGATTGGTATTGACAAATACTGTAATTCGGGCTGTACCTCCTCATAAGACGGTAAAACAAAATTCAGATAATTATAACTAGAACCCAAAAAACAAACAAAAATAGTTTTTCTCATTTTTTGATAAAGTAGCATCAGAAGTGTTTCTTACATCTTTGCGATCCACTAGGCCAGCAATATTTCCTCCTCCAGCCCAAATACTCTCAACCACACTTAGTATCCTTTTATTCACTCTCCATTTAGTGTTTCCTAAGGTATCCAAGGCCTGCATATGAGCATGGAACAAATTAATACACAGATCAAAATCTTACAGTATCTGCAGTGCTATCTATTAGAGCACAATCTGAAGCAGGTTAATTATCAGCAGCCCCAAGATGGATTCAGTGAATCACTGTTGGAACTACGATGAACAAATTTTACAATTAAATAAGACAGAATGAAAAGAGTCAATTCAGTTGAGCACAACTTGCAGCATTACTTTGCACAACTTGGTTGGCTTTATAATCTGGAAGCAATGAAGCACTAAGAATCAAACTGTCACCTCATAAACTTGTTGCATCTGTTTCGTGGGAACACTTCTTACAGCATCTTGTTGCCTCCTAGATCCATGAGTGCGCATCAAATAGGAGGGCAAGAACAAGTATCCACCTTTGTCATACCTGAGATAAAAATTGCCAGACAGTTAAATCCCGATAAAATTTCTCTTGACTGCAGACCTGATCATGTTCTAAGACAGATTTAAACCTTTTAACTACAACTAAACCCTAAACAAAGGATCACGGAGACACTATCACTAAAAGCTGAAAAAGAATTATACCCTCTCCATTTTTTGGGTGGCACCAACATAGGGACATAAGGAATCATCATCTGTTTAACCTGCAATAAGTATATATCAGAAACCTGAAGCACAATGTCACATCATTAACGGCATAATAGTCATTAAACTGTCAAGTAATCTCTGATTTTTCTTTATTCGGCAGACCTAATGAAATTCTTTGTTCTTTCTCCCTGGCACTTCGCAGTAAACTTGTATTTTTGTCTTCTGTAAATTTTTTAAGGTCCTAGGAAATGGATGGGAAGGTAGCAGTATACAGCAAATAAAATAAATCCAACTAGCTTGATGTGACACCAGCATTCTATTTTCATGCAACAGGGGCAATATCGTAGTTTCAAGTCAATTTCATCTTTCCACACAAGTTATGTTATTTTTTTTTAATTTCAAAACCCTTTGACTGGCAAAGAGAACATGCTATCACTTTAACAAGTAAAAGAAACAGAATCCAGCAAGACCTTCTAGCTTATATATAACCCAAAGGGTTGCAATACGACTCCTCTTTTGCAGGGTGGCTAAATTTATACTATAAAATAAACTAACTGAATACTTATAGAGTCATAGTGAAATATGGATATGATAAAAACAAAAAGTTTAAATAACTTACTGTTCTGTCAACTCCCGCAACAACCAATGGATCACATTCGATGACACCATACTTCTTGACAATGTTCTTCCTACAAGAAGAACAAACAATTTTGTGAAAGGAAAAATAAGACATGAGTCTTCTATCTGGAAGCCAACACCTAGGAGCATGCATTTTTTAAATAAATAAAGAAGTATGATGTTATGCTCCTTTAGGATATAACTATCAGAAAAGGAAGACGTTCTGACCCCGGATCTCTTGTAGCAATTCTGAATACGTGCCTGAACGCAGGCCTAATATCAGGAGGAGTATCAGCAGACTGATCCACTGGAGGTTGCACATAAGCTGTTTCTGTTAATAATTCTAAAAGACGGCATCCTAACTGCATGAGATTCAGAGAAGCAGCACTAAGATAAGATTTTTACCTAAAAAGTAAGCTGCTAGTAGATCTCATAGAGAAGAAAGTTGCTAAATAACAAACCTTAGCCTGTGTATCCCGACCCCAAGACTCGGGTTCTTCACTTTTCATCAGCTTTCTCACCTCAACTACTCGATTCCTTTTAATCAAGCTTTTGACACGTTTCCTTAGAATCATTGTCTCCCTACTCATGTCTTCTTGACTTTGCGCTCCAGTCATATGTTTCTGGAGTTTCTTTGTTTTCTCCAAGAAATTATGAATCCTAACCTGAGAAATACAATTAACGCCAATTTACAAATTACTAGCCTTCCATTAGTTTAAAGTGGAAAGAAAATATTGTTTACCCTTAATAGCACTTACTACTCCAAACAACAAGACAATTCTTGGCCATGTAAATTCCCTAAACAGGCAAATACTATTTAAAGAGTTTGGCACGATAAGAGACAGCTAACTTGTACAAGAATAGCTAAAAAAAGAAGCAAATCAAGGAGTTAGAGGGAAGCACATACGTTAAAAAGAAATGGGTTTGTCAGGATTCCCAGCATTGAGCAGCGCAACTTGAGCCACTCAACACCTTCATAACCAACTGAAAGGTGAACGGAGAGCCATTTAAGTAACAAACGACAAATTTTAAACAGAAATGACAGATACTTCCAGCTTTTCTTATTCATATAATTACTGGATGATGATGTATTCGAGTTCTTATAAAAAGCCCCGGTGCACAAAGTATCTCTTTAGTTATTTTTGTAGCATACTTCCATTACAAAACATTTCGTAAAACACATCATTCAGATGCATAATATAACACAAAGTCACAAGAGGGCAACAAACAGGACTGACATTTTACAAAGTGCAACACTCACTTCATTCTCAACTGCCATGCCAATCTGAACTGCAGCTTGGACGACCTGAACACATCTCTCTTCTTTACCACCCATCATCAGCAATCCCATCAACTTATGCATCACAATTACAGCCATTTTATCAGCAGGCAAAGAATCAATATGTGGCGCAAACGCTGCCCTATGTTTCACGGTCGTCTCAGCATTCTGCTCCTTCTCTATAGCTTGTCTCAGTGGCTCAAACCAACCCAATAACAGTTTTTTAACATAAGGCAAATTGGGTGCTAGTTTCTTCTCACACATTTCCCTCTCCAACTCCCTATATTCCTCCACCATTTGCTCCCAAGCCTCAGTTTCAGCCTTTATTTGCCTCCTCCTCAACATAGCATATCTTCTTCTTCTCTCAATTTCTCTAAATTCCCTTCTCACTCCTTGTACCTGATCGAAATCATTCACTATATAAGTAAAGGGACAGACAAACAAATCAATGATCTATTTAATAAAAATATTTATTAAATTGAATAAATAATTATTTTAGAATAAATGCTACTCTTTTGTCCCATGTTATTTACTAGGCCTGAAGCTTAAGAAAGAAAGACTACTTTCAAAGTTAGTGGTCTAAAACAACATATAAATATTTACTTGGCTAAATAAATCATCTCATTATAGGTAAATTGTATTTGTACAGCTATAAATCATCTCATTAAAGGTAAAACGGAAAGTTTATAGTTAAATTATTTCTAAATATATCAAGATATCATTCTTTTTTTGGACAAACTAAATCGTAAGTGCATCACATAAATTGGACAAAAGAAATATATCTAAATGCATAGTTAGTACTTATTTGGCTCTAACAAACAAATTATTCATAAAAATAGCACGACAGAGATATTTGTGTGGCCATAAATAATCTCATTAAGGATAAAATGAGAATTTTAAAGTTAAATTATTTCTAAATATAGAAAGGTGACATTTTTGGAACATACTAAAAAGTAAATTGTGATACATAAATATACAAAGGGAGCATATCCAAACGCATGGTTAATAATATATATTGGAAGAGTACCTGTTTAGTTCTAACAAACAAACTATTCATAAAAAGTGAAGAAACCCAAGGTGGGTCTTGAATAAAAACTCTCTTATTTGATTCTTTATTCAAAAACCCATTTGGGATTTTCTGCAAATTCACCAATTCTTCAAGATTCTCATCAGTGGATACACACACTGTTGTTTGGGACTGAATATTATTATTAATTGGCATTACAGGTAATTTAAGAGTTTTTGGAAATGAAGAAGTGGAAAGTAATGAACTTTGAGATAATTTTCCAAATTCTTGATTGTGAATGACATAAAAATTGAATCTTTTTGGGAGTTTTTGAGTTCTCCATTGAGATGTTGGACTTGGAGAGTAAGAAGCTGTAGAAGCCAGCTTTAATGGTGGGTGAGTGGGTGGGTGGTTTGGGGGGG